>APFE031708584.1:0-22849 GCA_000404065.3 Pinus taeda
TTAGACTCTCATCATGTGTAGAGCATCATTCCATGTCATGGGAACACTCAACACCTTTAGCAGTTTGGTCATTGCCCTACATTATTCACGAGAAGATGTGCTTGGAACAATGTGCCCTGACCAACTTAACATTATATGGCAGTTGATCCAAGGCCTAGAAGAGGTTTGTCTTATCCCTCGAAACATGGGAGGGCAAGCACCATCGTCGATGTAATATTTCTAGTTAGCTATGGCTAATTGGAATATTCGATTTTGTTCAATTTTTTCCTTCTATAGTTATTTGTAAATAAAAAAGCGAGGAAGGGGGACATAACTCACTTTTAGAATAAAAAATCACTTCCTAGTAGCACAACAATGTGACTTAAAGGGGAGCCAAGGGGGCCAAAGGGGGACGCAAAAATGGAGCTCACATAGACACATGGAGGAACTACGCAAGAGGGAAGAAACACGTGGCAAGAGGGGAATCACGCAGGAGGAGGTGAGCCTTGGAATTGAGAGAGGCAAAGGCTATAAAAGAAAGAGGAGCCCCCTCATTTTGGATCATTCGGGTTTTGAGCATTTGTGATAGTCATTTCAACTTAGAGCACGCTAGAAGTTTAGCTAGTCTGCAGCACTGTTTAGTGCATTGAGTGTCTCCGTTTGGAAATCTCACCCTTAGCCCCAGGGGACTTCGAGTGCCTGCTCGGGCAAGGTATTTATATTGGCATTCCAGCAGTAGTTTCATCAGCATTTCGGCAGCAGTTTCATCAGCATTTTGGAAGACTGCGCAGCACTGAGAGGAGGACGCAGTTCTTTCTGGCAGGAGTCTGGGTTGAGGGTTTGTAGGAGGATTTGTGCTGAGAGGTAGAGCAGAAGATCAGCTTTTGCATATTGGAGAGTTTTGGCAGGTGTTTTAGGCAGTTTTCTGGAGGGTTTCATTCAGTGGCAGTGCAGAGCATTGAGGGACTGCGCAGAACCCCAAGGGGGTGATTTTCAGGGTTCGGTCGTTTCAGAAAAGTTTTTTGGGCTTTTCTGGGTTTCTTGAGTAGAGTCTGATTCCAGAATTTCAGCCTTTTCTGAGGAGGGGAGCAGCCCCAAAATATCATTTGATTTCTAGCAGCTACAGCGACACGATATTTCTCCAGCAACTGGGACGCAGATCAAAGAGGGGCCATTCCTTGCTATTTTGAGTGTATTTCTTCACTTGCCTGGTGCAAGTCGAGGTGCCATCTTCCTGATCACCTCCTGTACTCATTCTATTACTAAGTATAATAAAATGGCTCAGCATTCTTTGCATTTCTTGAGTATTTGCTTATGGTTATATTGTTATACGTTGCATCATTGTTATTTGTATCTCTTGAGCATTCTCAGCTATTATACCACTTGTGTGTTCTCGTATACTCCTAGACAGAGTCTGGAAAGGGCTAGGTAGCCTCCAGATCTACGCCTCTTTTCAGAGGCGACATATTTGGTAAATGCCCTCCCAATCCATCTCTGGTTGGAGTTTGCTTGTGTTTGAGGAATATTCTTGGTAAGGGATTATTACAGTGGTATCAGAGCATAGATCTGGCTCAGCCTGTGGAGCTAGCTATCTATGACACTGGGGACAAACCCTACATCTGTTACAGAGGTCGAAGATATAGGGACACTAGGCGTAGGTTGGAGAACACTTATGGAGAGGGAGATTATGTTCCGATGGTGGACGCAGAACAGGAGGAGCTTGTGGTGGACGCAGGACACAGGGAGCCTGTGGTGGATGCATATCAGGAGGATCCGATGGCAGATGATGATGAGAAGAGATTTGCGGATATGCTCCTCAAATCCATGCAGGATCTATTGAGGCAGATTGAGGTGATGGGGCAGAGATTCACGGCAGTAGAGGCCAGACAGCATGAGAGCCCACGGGTTTTTCAGGTTGGTGAGGGATCAGGTGCATCCCACCATTTGCCAGAGCAACGTGATACTGCGCAACAGGTGGCTTCACATGCCCCTACATGCTCTACCATGCCCACTTTCTTAGGAGCCGACACGGGGGCCATAGCTCAGCAGGAGGCAGAGCCCGGACACATGGGCGATTATTTTGCAGAGTACCAGGCCTATGGGCAGGAGTTCAGGGAATCCCTCTCATTCAGAGATTTTGTTCAGCTCCAGCAGGATAGTAGACCCCGCGACCATCACAGAGGG
Organism: Pinus taeda; assembly: GCA_000404065.3. Lineage (NCBI taxonomy): Eukaryota > Viridiplantae > Streptophyta > Pinopsida > Pinales > Pinaceae > Pinus > Pinus taeda. The sequence goes on from APFE031708584.1 coordinate 2,164, forward strand.
TACCGGCATTACCATGATGGTGACACCCACCGTGCAGCGAGTAGATTCCACTTACCTACATTTGATGGTTCATCAAACAGTTCGGCAAAGTCTTGGGTGGAGAAGCTAGACATTTATTTCCGGCTTAACCAGATGTCGGAGACAGAGGCCATCAAGGTGGCAACATTGCATTTGGATGGTGAGGCCCAAGATTGGTGGTTTCATGGGATGGTTACACTAGGGCACTCCACAGTGAAAACATATGCCGAGTTTACTAGGAGACTGATGGAGCGATTTGATAGGAGGGATCCAAAGCAGCATTTTGTTGAGCTGACGAGGCTCAAACAGACAGGGATCCCAGAGACCTACATTGCAGATTTCTTGAGGGTCTCTATGATGATGCCAGACCTATCCACGGCACGGACGGTCTATATGTATGTTGAGGGGTTAGCAGAGCCACTTCGGGGTTTAGTCCGATCCACTAGACCAGCCACACTCCAGGGCGCTATCAGCAAGACCCGGGACTTACAGGATGTCTTACCCAGGACACGGACACCTTACCCCCAGAGACAGACTTTTTAGTCTAAGGGGAAGGATGTGAGGATTCCACCTCCAAAGGGGAATCCAAGACGAGTACAGCGTGACGATGATGCCAGGAGAGAGCTGAAGAAGAAGCGGTTGTGCTTCACCTGTCAGGAGCCATGGGCACCAAGACATAGATGTGCTGCTGGTAAAGCACATTTTATTGAGGTCTTCTCCGAGAGCAGTGGAGAAGAGGATGACGAGGATGATGTGGAGGCAGGAGATAGCCATGCCGCACAGGGTCCTTTGCCACCTCCACTGCCAGCAACAGGTGGTGCATCTTTTGCACCCACCGGAGGGGCCCTTGCAGCATTGCAAAGAGTTCCCAAGTATCTGATGCTACGCGTACGAGGGCCAGTACGTGGCTAGCGAGTATCAGTTTTGGTTGACAGTGGGGTGACCCACAACTTCATCGATGCACAGATGGTTGAGCGGAGAGGTATACAGACAGAGAGCTTCGATGGGTTTTCAGTCTTGGTCCCAGGAGATCAAACCATGACGTGTGCTCGTTATGTTCCAGAGCTTTCAGTGACGATGGGCACGTACACATTGACTGACCATTTTTTCGTGGTCGATATTCCGGACACCAACATGATACTGGGTGTTCAGTGGCTTATCACTCTAGGGAAGGTCACGACAGATTGGAAGACCTTAGAGATGGAGTGGGATGATGAGAAGACAGGGAGGCATGAGAAGATACGGGGATAGCACACATATCTGCCTCGGACTGTTTCGACTCATCGGATTGAGCCAGTCTTCTGAGAGGGAGACATAGAGTGGGTAGTGGAGCTGCATGCATCAGAGGCAGGGACTACAGGGCAAACGGTACATCCAGAGATACAGTCTATCCTTGATCAGTATGCCATAGTGTTTGGGGAGATTTCACCAGGACAGCCACCGGATCGGGGGTTTGAGCACACCATCGAGCTTAAGCAGGGCATACAGGCCGTGATTACCACCCCCTATAGGCACCCCAAGGCCTATCGAGACGAGATTGAGCGGGCTATCCAGGAATTGCTGGCTCTAGGGCATATCCGACCGAGCACGAGTCCTTTTGCTTCTTCTGTGGTGTTGGTGAAGAAGAAGGATGGTACATTGAGGATGTGCATTGATTACAGGGCCCTGAACAAGAAGACCCTGAAGAACAGGTACCCCATACCCAGGATCGATGAGTTGAGAGGGGCACGTTTCTTCTCAAAGATTGATTTGAGATCTGGGTACCATCAGATTCGCGTGAGGGAGTAGGACATTCCCAAGACCGCCTTCAGGTGTCACTATGGGCACTTTGAGTTCTTGGTGATGCCTTTTGGGCTAACCAACGCCCCAGCTACATTTCAGTCCTGCATGAGTCACATCTTCCGTAGTCACTTGAGGAAGTTTGTGTTGGTATTCTTCGATGATATTCTCATTTACAGCAGGACTTGGGAGGAGCATCTCCAGCACATTGAGACAGTATTGCGTATCTTATAGGAGCAGCAGTTCTATGCCAAACTCTCCAAGTGTGAGTTTGGGTTGACGGAGATGTTGTATCTAGGACACATCATAGGGGTGGACGGAGTGCGGGTTCACGAGGAGAAGATCAGGGCCATCAGAGAATGGCCGGAGCCGAGAAATGTGACGGAACTTCGAGGATTCATTGGCATTTGTACTTACTACCAAAAGTTCGTTAAGAATTTCTCCCAGCTTGCTGCACCCATGACAGATTTGACGAGGAAGGGGGCTTTTAGTTGGTAGGATACAGCGCAGCGAACCTTTGACAGGCTCAAGGAGGTCATGAGCAGCTGCCCGGTGCTTGCATTACCAGATTTCACGTAGCCATTTGTTTTAGAGTGCGATGCGTCGGGAGAGGGATCGGCGCAGTATTGATGCAGGAAGGTCACCCTATAACCTTTGAGAGCCGGAAGCTCCTTCCGCACAAGAGGTTGTATTCCATATACAACAAGGAAATGTTGGCCATCATGCATGCATTGGCTAAATACCGGCAGTATTTGGTGGGTAACAAATTCAGGGTGAGGACTGATCACAACAGCCTCAAGTTCTTTTTGGAGCAGAAGCAGCTACAGGAGAGGCAACATAAGTGGATCAGTAAGATCCAAACATATGACTTTGACATTGAGTATGTCAAGGGTAAGAACAATGTGGTAGCAGATGCCCTTTCACGTAGACTAGCCACATTGTCTCTTATGAGCTTGGATACAGATTGGAGGGCTCGACTCTTAGTAGAGTACTCCAAGGACAGGTTTGCATGTGAGGTTCTGGATGGGCAAGTGGCAGATGACAGGTACAAGGTGGTCAACGAGAGCATCTATTACAGGGATCGGATCTTCTTGACTGAGGGGTCTCGGACTCTCAGCTCAAGAAGAAGATACTCCAAGCATCACATGATTCACCTTTGGCAGGACATTAGGGGTTTACCAAAACCTACAGGGCCATTAGAGAGAGGTTCTCATGGAAGGGCCTCAAGGAGGATGTACTCCAGTACATCCGGGAGTGCGATGTTTGCCAGAGGAACAAGGGAGTGACGAGCCATCCCGCGGGTTTATTGCAGCCTCTTCCCCATACCGGAGGGGAATTGGGAGAGTATTTCAATGGACTTCATCACAGGGTTGTCCATGGTACAGGACAAGGATTGTATATTTGTCGTCATTGATCGACTGACGAAGTACGCACATATTTTTGCCATATCTGCACACTATACAGCAGCACAGGTGGCCGAGCTGTTCTTCACGAAGATCTTAAGGCTACATGGTCTTCCTAAGACCATCATCAGTGATAAGGACACTCGTTTCATGGGCGGGTTTTGGCAGGAGCTTTTCCAATTGGTGGGAACGAAGTTGGCACTGAGTACCAGTTATCACCCACAGACGGATGGGCAGACAGAGATAGTTAACAAGCGGCTGGAGGGCTACTTGCGTAACTATGTTAGTGGGCAACAGTGAGGATGGCTGAAGTGGCTACATCTGGGGGAGTACTGCTACAATACTTCATATCACATGTCCATTGGTATGTCAACATTCTATGCCTTATATGGGTATCATTCTTTATCTTTTGTTGACGTGATGTTTGGTGATAGCAGGGCTCCTAGAGCCAAGATTTGGATCCAAGAGAGTCAGGATATCCTCCAAGTTCTCAAGGATAACATGGCTACAACACAGAACCAGCAGAAGTTGTATGCCGACAGGGGTCGGGTGGAGAGGCAATTCGAGGTTGGGGACATGGTCTACCTACGATTACAGCCATACCGACAGTGGTCACTGAAGCAGAAGGGGGCTGAGAAGCTCAAGCCCTACTTTTATGGGCCATACAGGGTGATACACAGGATTGGACAGGTTGCATATGAGTTAGAGTTGCCCCAAGGCAGCAAGATTCTTAACATTTTTCATGTATCATGCCTGAAGAAGGCATTGGGGCAGCAGGTGACAATGACAGATGAGCTACCACCCATGGATGATGAGGGGCATTTGGTATTGCAACTGGAGGCTATCATTGATACCAAGGAGAGGCAGCTGCGGAGCAGGACAGTCCGGGAATTCTTGGTGAGGTGGAAGAATTTGCTAGATGAGGATGCCACTTGGGAGAGTGAGAAGATCTTACAGCATCCATCACTTTAGTTGCTTGAGGACAAGCAACATTTTGCCAGGGGAGACTGTAATATTCCTAATTAGCCATGGCTAATTGGAATATTTGATTTTGTTCAATTTTTGCCTTTTATAGTTATTTGTAAATAAAAATGTGAGGAAGGGGGACATAACTCACTTTTAAAATAAATAGTCACTTCCTAGTAGCACAACGTTGTGACTTAAAGGCGAGCCAAGGGGGCCAAAGGGGGATGCAGAAATGGAGCCCACGCAGACACATGGAGGAACTGCGTAGGAGAGGAATTACGCAGGAGGAGGTGAGCCTTGGGATTGAGAGAGGCAAAGGCTATAAAAGAGAGAGGAGCCCCCTCATTTTGGATCATTCGGGTTATGAGCAATTGTGATAGTCATTTCGACTTAGAGCACGCTGGCTGTTTAGCTAGTCTACAACACTGTTTAGTGCATTGAGTGTCTCCGTTCGGAGATCTCACCCTTAGCCCCAGGGGACTTCGAGTGCCTGCTCGGGCAAGGTATTTCTATTGGCATTCCAGCAGTAGTTTCATCAGCATTTCAGCAGCAGTTTCATCAGCGTTTTGGAGGACTGCACAGCACTGAGAGGAGGACGCGGTTCTTTTTGGCAGGAGTCTGGGTTGAGGGTTTGCAGGAGGATTTGTGCTGAGAGGTAGAGCAGGAGATCAGCTTTTCCATATTGGAGAATTTTGGCAAGTGTTTCAGACAATTTTCTGGAGGGTTTCATTCAGTGGCAGCACAGAGCATTAAGGGACTGCGCAGAACCCCAAGGGGATGATTTTTGGGGGTCGGCCGTTTCAGAAAAGCTTTATGGGCTTTTCTGGGTTTCTTGAGTAGAGTCTGATTCCAGAGTTTCAGCCTTTTCTGAGGAGGGGAGCAGCCCTAAATCCTCATTTGATTTCTAGCAACAGCAGCAGCACGGCATTTCTCCAGCAGTTGGGACGCAAATCAGAGAGGGGCCATTCCTTGCTATTTTGAGTGTATTTCTTCACTTGCCTGGTGCAAGTCGAGGTGCCATCTTCCTAATCACCTCCTGTACTCATTCTATTACACAGTATAATAAAATGGCTCAGCATTCTCTCTACATTTCTTGAGTATTTGCTTATGGTTATATTGTTATACGTTGCATCATTGTTATTTGTATCTCTTTATCATTCTCAGCTAGTATACCACTTGTGTGTTCTCATATACTCTTAGACAGAGTCTAGAAAGGGCCAGGTAGCCTCTGGATCTCGTCCTCTTTTCAGAGGCGACATATCTGGTAAATTCCCTCCCAGTGCATCTCTGGTTGGAGTTTGCTTGTGTTTGAGGAATATTCTTGGTAAGGGATATTACAGTCAAAGCCCTCGGAATTGGGGCATCACAGGCTATTTTATAATCAGGAGACACATGGGACCAACTTTTGTGCCCCAAACTCATTTTGAGGCCCCACATGATGACTTGCATGGAGAGTAAGCAGCGATTCCCTTGTTCATAATTTATGGAGCCCTCTCACACACTTTGGCAACAAGATGACTCAACGTGGCCCTCAAATAGCCCTACATCAACACGATGTCATCAATTCAGCTAGCAGTTGGATTGTTATTTCATAATTTGTAAATGGTACTTGGTCGGCTTGTGACCAAGGCATGTATTTTGCACATTTTTATAATGTTAGGGGCCTTGGGCCAATAATTCGACCTACTAGGTTTCATATAATAAAACTCAACTTCATTTGTTTTGGATCATCATCAAACTTGGGAACTTCGGCCTTCTTGTCAAATCAGAACTTTTTCTTTCGATTAGCTATTGAATGTCTTGGATGCATTTTGATATTTGGAGGTGAAATTTGATTTTTTTTTAGCTATCTCTTGAATTTTGGATGGATACATCATATTGTCATCTTGTAAGTGCCTCTTGTTGAAGCTTCAATCCTGAAAAATATCCAATGTATGGAATTGTTGCAACTAGATTATTGTTATATTGTGCCCAAATTATTCGAGATTTATCTTGAAAGCCATTTGGTTGGAGATTGCACATGCTACTCATAGCATGACATGTGATGAATGTTCCTAGTGGATGAAATTTTGTTTTTCCTCCATAAAACTCCATAAATTTGGAGTGGGTAATTGTTGAGGTTTGGTATATAGGGCATCAATTCTTTACCTCCTTGAAGACAATTATGGAAAATATGAAGCATCTCAGACTCCATAAGCCCAAAGGAAAAGGCACTAGTCCAAACCATTTCGTTATCAAATCCTTCTTTCTCCATATTTTCTTTTCCCGAAGTTTTGGTCCCCTCTTCTTGGACAGCGAGCTTAGGGCATCGAGCGAAATTCTCTAGAGTGGAAGGGTGGATTCCGAGATCATAGACTTCAAGCTTAGGTTCATAGCGCAAGCCCTCAATGTTTGATAAGCATCCCCTGTGTTTTCAACCATAAAAACTCTTGCCGCGGGTATGCCCTAGAAGGGAAACCCTAGTTTGCATTTCCTTGACTTGGGGACTTCTTCGAGAAGCGAGTTAAGTTGAGAAGAGGAGAAGCAAGGAGAGGCAAAAAAAGTAGGGATGAATGAGTGGAGGAAAGAGAGATCAAAGTTACTAAAGCCAAGACCAAAAAATTGAACCAAATACACGATGGGAAGACAATAAAGATGAACAACTGAAGCCAAGAAGTAAGAGGTTGCTGGACTAGTTGAGATAACAAATGAAAGAGGTGAGGATTGAAAACTCTGGACCACAAATAGTGAAGGAAAGAAGAAAAAGTTGGCAAAGCTAGTGTTTAACTGGGGAATTCAATAAACAAGTGGAAGCAACCATTCGAGCAATGGATGGAGATGCGATCCCATAGCTGCAGTCTACAGGATGCGACCACCAAGACCAAAGTCCCTAGTAGGAAAAGGAGAGGCATGGCGATTGGTCCCATCTAAGGAGAAGCCATCTCAGATTGGGCCCTACATGAGAAGACGACCTAGAGAGGTTCATTAGAGGTGATGTAACGTAGGAATGGGGAAATATATAAAACAAAAAGAGAGGATATAGAAGGACTTCCCCAAGTTGATTAAGAAGTAAAGAAGTATAAAGGATAATGGGTTCATGAGTACAAGTATGAATGGAGGTGTTATTGCATGAATGAGTCAACCTATCCCAGGTATCGGTGTAGGAGAATAGAGGTATGCTTGGTCATTTTCAGGGATGCCACACGTCTGTATGAAGTAACTAAAGTGATACAGAGAGGCCGAGATGTTTAGGTCTATGGTAGAGTTGTAAAAGAGGTTGACGTGTGTGGAGATAAGTTGTTGTTAGGTGATGGAAAGGTTGTTCAAGGTTTTGAAGAATAGTGTTTGTGCCCTAGTTAGTCCTCTCTCTATGGTACGCTGCCCTTAAGATTCTGCTCCGAAGTATGATAAGTTTCACTCTAATTTTGTGTCCGTGGGAGAGAGGAAAGAGACGCTAACAAGGAGACATATGGACTATGATTTCGGCCGCAAATTCTGGGTGTATTGTGAAAAGATACTATGCATATGTCTCTCCTGAAGTGGACCACATCCAACCTCGGGTAGTTGTACAAAAGTGCGAATTTATGTGCATAGTATAGGGCTAATACAATGAAGGAAAATAGGGATAACATGGAGCAGATCCATTGGAAGGGAGAGTTTCTTTGGAGTGGTTGGATAATATTTTCCTAAAGGCCTTAGGAACACAAATTAGAGATGCCCTGGTGCTACCAACAAGAAGCAGAAGTGTGACAGTTAAGAGGGTAGTTTTGTGGAGCCCTATTACAGTGATAAAGGTACAAGCTTGGTACTATTAAGAGGGCAGCTTAATGGAGCCCTAGAAGACCTCATGTATAGTTTTCATTGGAGGAGCTAATGAAATGTTAGGAGGAAAATTTGTGAGCCCTAGTTCAGTGGGTTGCAGGAGGGAAAACTCATTCATAATAGGGCATATTGTAAAGACCCAAAGAACTTGATCCTTTGGAAAGGAAGAGGACATTGTTAGTGGGAAGATCACGGAGCCAATGTTCAGTCATCTTGGAGAAGCCAAGAGTGGTTTATAGTAGCAGATAGATTGCTGGAAATGAAAGCATTTTGATGTTGGAGAAGTTGCAGTGATTAGCAAAAGAGGAGGCAAAGTACTTGCTAGATGTGCTCAAGGTACGTGGATTGAAAGGACTATTATGATCAACCAGGTTAAGTGTACTTTGTTCAAGGCAAGATTGGTGGTCATAGTTGATGACACCAAACCCTAGTTGTGTCTTGTACTAGGGTTCTATGGAAGGGCCATGATCCATCATATGGGAGCCCTAAGATTGTTGTATTAAAGTTTGTATATAACAAGTTGTGGTCTGAAAAATTGACTTGTGTACAACTTGATTCATTGTTATTTGTTATTCCATTGTGCAAAGTGCTTTTGTTGTGGCATTTGAGTGTGTTTGTGATCGTGATATTAGACTCAAACCTGAATTTTAAGTGTCGTGGAAAATTCAACAGGTTGTCTGCATTATACTAGCCGTTGGAAATGTCCAAGCCCTCGTTAAAGTAACGTTGTGCAAGAAAAGTGGAAAGTTTGAATTCCTAAGCACTCAAGATACTTTTTCAAACAAGTCAAGCCATTCTTTGATGGAACATTGTATGCTTAGGTCAATTCGGGCCTCCTTTTGTCAAATTCATCCTCTAATTGGTGGGACATCTCACCTCATTTGAAGGATTTATGTAATGCGATGACAAAAATTGTAATTTTACTTAGTCTCCAACCATTTTGTGTATGAAAAGTCACTTATCTTTTGAAGCAAAAGGAGGAAATGTATTGAGAGCCTCATCTATAAATACATACCTCTCTCTCCTTTGCAAATCATTGTGATTTGTTGAGATCATCTTGCCATAATGTGAAATATTTTCATGAAATCTTTGGTGTTCATCTTGAAGTTTATCTTTCTTGGTTGATTTCAAATATTCCTAAAGAAATTTGCAAATAACTAGAGAATATTACACAGACTAACTAGATTGATCAATTTGAAGAGCAACTTTATCACTTGTAAAAGGATGTCTAGGGTTTTATTCGCACATCTCTCTCGTCTGTGTAAGGTAGTGTTTGTCTCTCTTTGTTGGGCCATGCCCTAGTGCTCCCCACCAAGGGTTTCAATTTATTTTGCATCATAGTTGAGCTAATGGTTGACGGCTTTCCCCTAAGTAGGATCCTTTCTTGTAGGGCTTGATTTCAAAACTTATTCTTGATTAACCTTGAGGTGATTTAACTTCTAGTGTTCCTCCTCTAGCCATAAACCACAAGCATGGACTAACCAACTTAAGACGAGCATCAATTTGACCCCATAGCCCTAGTGGAAATAAGGCACACTCCTCATCTCTTTTTACTAAATTCTGCGATTGCCCTTAAATTTTTATTATTTAAAAACCCTTGAGAATAGAAAAAAATACAGAAAAATATAAATATCAAAGATAAAAATTGATCCCAAGAATTTTTTTACTTTTATGTCTAAACAAGATTTGACTAATTACATTTTGATTCTAGACTCATTCTTTAGAATGGTATGCCACATTGAATATCTAAGAAAGATAGTGCCCCCTCTCCTTTCTTGCATTTAATTTTGATCTAAAAAATGTGTAAGGGTTTTGAAGGAGATTTTAGAAATCTGATTTTATCTTCAGTAATTATAGCTCAAGTATTGATAAAATCCCTTGCCTCGAGATACACAAAAAGTTGATTCTAACCCTTCTAATCCCCAGCAACATTTCTAAAGTTTTCTAATTGACTATCAATCACTTTTGGAAGTGTTTTCAGTTGTCCTAACAATTGCAACATTTTTCATGCTAATTGGGACACTTTCATTTTTCAACCCTAGGGAATTGGTGCCCCAAAATTGAGTAACAATTTCTAGATTTGAATAACTTTTTGAATAATCAATACTTTGAAGTGCTAGTATGTTTATTTTCATTATATTTCATTATAATATCATCTCAAATTCATATTCATAAGTTTCTATAGCATTTTTGGGCTTATGAGAGGCCCTAGAGTCGGATTTTCTTTGTTGGTTTCTGCAAAACTTCATGTTTGCATCTGTGTAAATGCAAGGTAAATCATCATTTCATGGTTTAAATACCGACATTGTTGAGGGCCTTCATAATCAATCGTGTCTCTTTTGTCAATGTTACTTCATTCATAAATTTAGCATTTTCTTCATTGGTTTGTGGTTTCTACAGTAATATATCATACATCAGATCAAATCTATTTTTTCTCTTTAAATCCTACCCTTCATCATTTCACTGTTTGTAGGCTTTGGTCATCCTAATACTTTTGATGATGCTTGTATAGTTTGGAATACCCCCTATGGAATTTTGGGAGTTTGTCAAAAGTGAGAGGAGAGTGTGCTTAGGTGAAATTAGGGGCATCTGATGTGTGCTTACCATTTGGAATCTTAGCCAAGCCTTTATAAGCCTGCTAATATGAGTGGTAATAGGTCTCTAGGGTAGGGGTTTAGTAAATATAAAATACCCTGCCACCAAAAAGAATTAGAGAGACTCCCCCTGAGATATAGAAGAGTAAATGAAAACGCATTAGTAAAATTAGCAAAATCTGGCATGATTGTTAAAGTGAGGCAATATGCTACCACAGGGAAGAAGAGAGGTGTTACAACTCAATTTTAGAGAAAATTAAGAAAAACTAAGAGGAAGCGAATGAGAAAGGGGAATGTTAATAGGTCTATTAGGATTTTACCCTTCATTAAATGCCTAGTGCCATAGATTAATTAAAATTCACAACATGAGGATAACCACCAATTAAAAACGAAACCAAACTAACATGGGGTTATCTCATAGAATTCCTTTGATGAGATAACTAACCTAAGTGCTAGATATGAATGAGAGGAAAACCAAAACAATCTAACCTTGTTGCCCCAATAGAGATGATCGTTGGGCATTGAGCAACTTCCATGTGATATTGCACCTATTAATGATCCTCCATGTGCTGAAATGTTGAGCTTGAAATCTTTGGCGTTGGAATTTTTTATGATGTGCCTGTTACCCAACAAAATGCATAACCCCATAGGAGAAAACTTTTCTCCTACATTGTGTTGATTTAGGGTAGCATCAGATGTGCTCTAGCCACGAAATTTGGTGGAGAAGTTGGGGCACATGAGATCTCCAATACCCGAAAAGGGTTTGGGCAGGTTCTAAACAGATCAGGAGATATTAAAATAATTAATATTTTTAATGGAGTCCCTAAGTCTAAACTTACGGAAAATAAAATATTAATGTGTATTAATATGAATCTGGTTAGAATGGTCCAAAAGACATGGAACAAGACAGATCTAATCTTAGCCATTGATTAGGGACTTAATCTTGGTCGTTGATATGTCAATAAGAAAAGTATAAGAGGAAGATTGAGGGTGAATTGGAGAACACACCAGAGTGATCAGTCATTCTATTCTCTAGAGCGGGGTTTGCTAAGAGAGATAGAATTAGTGATCGAGAGATGCAACTGAGAGGCATTTCAGTACAGAGAGACAGAGAGGCAGGGATAGTGTCGGGAGAGCAGCGCAGTAACCGAGGAGAGTGATGCAGAGCCAGTCAAAGCTCACGCAGAGGCAGCCGGGTGCTGCGTAGAGCCTCATAGAGGCCAGCGTTGCTGACGCAGAGGGCCAAAGGGCTAATACAAGGCCTCCTAAGGCTGACGCATACCCATCCGAGGTGACGCAGGGCCAATGCTAGGCAGAGAAGGGCTGACACAGTCCAGAGAGAGGCTAACACTGGGCTTTCTGGGGCAGATTTGTGCTAAGTAGCTGTTGGAAGGTTTATCTGGGGTTTCAGCCAGGATATTTGTCAGAAACTGAGAGGTATTACTGCCAAGGAAATTCTTTGTTGGGTAGGCCAGTTTCAGAACCCAAATTGTTCTCTAATATTGCTTAATAAGAAAACCCTCAGATAGTTGCATCGGTTTTCCCACATTGGGTTTTTCCGGGGACATTAGTTCAAAAATAATGGGGTCATATGGTGTGATTGTTTATGTTTCCTTTAGTTGCTAATCTGTAATATGTTGAGCATGCACCAGTGTTTATTTTCAGTATTTACATCGTAAATAACTTGTTAAGTAAAATAACAAGTAGGTAGGAATAAATCATATAAAGTGCATGGAGGGTTTCTAACTAAGTAAACGTAGAAACTTCAACATGGTATCAGAGAGTGATTGCAGATCACAGGAGGACTAAGGACATCAGTGGAGCAGAGCGATAGCGGCAGAAGACAGTTGTCCCGAGGTGACAGAAGTTGTTTATAGCAGAGCAGCAACAAGGGAAGGGTGATGTAGTGCCTACGTCATCAAACGTGAGCCAGGAAGAGGCGAAGCAGAGGCTAAGGAAGGCAAAGGCAGCCTCACGCAGATCCACGTAGTAGCTAGGAGGGTTGACGCACTTGGCTAAGGAGGCTAGGTTGTTGGTGCCAGGATTACGTAGAGCCTGAGGGCTCTCACCTTCAGGTTGCTGGGGTTTAGAAGGCTCTGGGAATATTGCATACTGGAGCTAATGAAGTACTGTATTTAGAACAGTACCTAACAGAGCAACGCCAAGAGGAGTTGCTACCGAGGGTTTCTAACCGAGGAACCTGGATGAGTGGTGCGGCTGCACAAGACGATCAGAGTACGGGGCATCTCGACAGTGACAGAAGGATTTCCAATTTTCCAGGAGGGAAATCAGGACTTAGAGGGAGTCCAGAAGAAAACTTCCAAAAGGGAAGTAGAGACTTAGAGGAGTCGAACAGAGAACTTCCAGGAGGGAAGTAGAGGAGAATCATGGCACTACATGGAGTAAGAGACCAAAATAGACTGGACGGAGCGTCAAACTTCACAGTCTGGAGGGCCAGAATCTTATCCATACTTGACAAAAATCATGTCAAGAACTTCGCCTTGAAGGTAATAGCTATCTCAGTCGACCCCAATGATAACAACAAGTACGAGGAGGCAATGGCGAGGGCCAAGAGCATCATCCTTGACGAGGTCAAGGATCATGTAGTACCTACCACACATAGCCGAGAAGGACACAGCATTTGAGATGTGGGAGGCTCTCAAGAAATTGTACCAGCATACTTCTGTGCAAAGAAGAATGCTACCTGAGAATCAGTTGAGGTTGTATCAGATGAATACAGGAGAACTGATTGACATCTTCCTCGGAGGACTGAATGAGATCCGAGATCAGTTGACTGCTATAGAAGCGAAACCGGATCAGGAGTTAATGGTGAGGATAGCCCTGAATGTTGTCTCAGAAGACTGGGAGGTATTTGTCCAGAGTATATTGGGCAGAGGGACTCTCCCACCTTTGGACGAGATGTGGGCAGCTCTTCGCCAAGAAGAGATCAAACGACAGTAGAAGACTAGTAGCAGTAACAAGGGGATCAAAGTCAAACAGGAGGAGGAACATGTAGGTAGGAATAAATCAGATAAAGTGCATGGAGGGTTTCTAACTAAGTAAACTTAGAAGCTTCAACACATTTGATAGCCATTCAGACAACCAGCTAGCCATCAACGTTTTAGATCCATTTCTTGATGATTATATTCCATATGCCTTCGCCTTCTGCATCAACCAAATACCTCTCCCCATCCAACATTTCCTCTTGGATGAAAGTGAGCATCTATTAAAAATGTACTTTGATCATTTGCAATCGAGCGCTTATACTTGTTTATTTTGTGCATTTAGTATCGATAAAGGGGTGATTTAGAAGATTGATCGATCTTGATTGTAAATTTGTTCTCTCACCTTACTAGGGGAGTTAATCTTTAGCCCTAGCCTAGTAGGACCTCCCTTAAGGCCTTAGGGTTGTAGGAGGGGCACTTGGGAAATACGGATTGAAATAGCATGTTCATCTTTCCCTACATCATACTTCCCACTTTCCATACCACATTACAAGCCCCTTATACCACCTCCATTCTTTGGGTCTAACTTGTCATTGGTTCATTGGGATTTGGCACTCTCTTGTCCACACTCCTTGACTAGGAGAAATGTTGTCCTCGAGGTTAATGCAACTAAAATAATGGAAAAGCATATTATGGTCACAATGAAAGAAAAACAAGAAAATCAAAATATAAAAAAAGGTTAGGATAGAAGTTAGCGCATGGGGAAAATCTTAACATGAGCTCTACCCTCCTCATTGGTCATCACCCGGTTCCTGAGCACTTGATACTCCATTTCATTAAAAGGAAATCTTTTATGTCCCAACCCTAATCAGCAATAAATTATCTCAACTCGATGGGTAAAATCGAATACAAAATCATAAGAGCGACCTCTAACCCTTAAGTTATGCACACAAAATAAAAAGCATTACGACGAAAAAGTTAAAAGCACACTAGAGGTGTGCCCTAGAACGGAAACCCTAGCTTGAATTCCCTTGACTTGGGGACCTCTTCGATGGTTTTATGAGCTTAGTATTCATTGGAATAAATCATTAGAAGCCCTTTCTTCTCCTTGCCTTCATCTCAAGAATACCTTTAACCACAATAAATCACAAAACCATAGATCTCGTGCAACTTTCTTCTAAGTCTCTAATAGGGAGCGAAAACCCTTTTGAAGTTCCATATTATCACATAGAGCTTCCCTTAAGAAGTCCTACCTCATCACCTAGTACCTCAAACCTAAAACATCAATAAAAGATGATTGCTTACCTACCAAGACTCCTCCCATTGGTGAAATTCCATAAAGAGCATGGGACACTGGTTGTGGTGACAATGGGACATTATCCCTTGTTATCACTTAGTTTAGCTCTTTGACCCGTAGGCTTTCCCTCCTTAAGGCCTGCTAGATTGTCGTAACACAGCCTACAACATAAAAGTAAATGTCTTTCCACATACAAGGAGACGATAACAATAGCAAATCTCAATGAGGGTGGGAAGCGAGTGAAGATGGAGAAGGAAGGAAAGGTGGAAAAGGTAGGGATGAACTAGTGGAGGAAAGAGAGATCAAAGTTACTAAATCTAGGATCAAAAAACTAAACCAAATAAGCAAGAGGAGACAAAAATAAAGATGAACCATTGAAGCCAAGAAGTAAGAGGTGGACACACTAGTTGAGATAGCAAATGAAAGAGGTGAACTACAACTCCGTAGCACAAATAGTGAAAGAAAGAAGAAAAACTTGACAATCCTAGTTCTGAACTGCGGAATGCAATAGATGAGTGGAAGCAAGCATTGGAGCAATGGTTGGAGATATCATCCCATAGCTGCAGTCTAAACGATGCGACAACCAAGACCAAAGTCCCTAATAGGCAAAGGACAGGAATGGCGATTGGTCCCATCTAAGGACATGCCATCTCAGGTCGGCCCTATCTGAGAAGACGACCTAGAGAGACCCATTAGTGGTGATGTAGCCTAGGAAAGGGGCAAGCAAAACAAAGAGAGAGAGAGAGAGAGGATATAAGAGAAAGGGTTCATTAGTAAAAGCATGAATGGGGGTGTTATTAATTTTTTGAGAAACCCTCAACATAAAAGGCCTAGGTTTCTTTTACAATTGGCCCTCCCAAAAACAAAGCATCACTCAACTTGGTAGAGCATATTAATTATCGACACCTTATGAGACTAGCATAATCCACAAGCCACTAGAGAAAGGTTAGTACTAGAAGGAAACGATTTCATTCAACATTCGATGGGTAAGGAAAAAAGAAAATACTATGGGAAAGCAAGCATCATGCAACATTCTTACCTCCTACAGTGATATGCGAGCTTTAGGAGGTGGATCTACTATGACTGATAATTTATGGGTGCACTTGTTGAGTAGCCCTATAAAGGGGATCACTTATTGTACTTTTCCCATCAGTTTCCCATTATCTTAATGCACTCTTTGTTCCCCAAATCAACCATATACATATGTATGCACACCTATTTGGCCATGACCATCATTCTTCATTGAAGCCTCACAGTTTGTGATATATTAATGCTCCCTAATGCAGTGACCCACATCCTCCAAGGCAGTAAAAAGATCTCTTGTGATCTCCAAGTCAAGTGTAATCAACTCCAAGTCAGGGCACTACTAACGCCCCCTTTAATGTTCCATTTGCATCGCTGAGGTACCTTCAAATTAAACTTCTACTTTTGGTGCAACCATGAGGTTAAAAGAGGTATCATGGAAAATGTGTTGAGTAAGCAATATGTCAAAAGCAAGTCAAAGACATGTCATGAAACAAGGACAACTCATGTTCAGGAAAGTTCAAGCCTTAAACCACACAAAAAGCAGGCAAATGGACCTAGACAAGGAGTGTCGTCCACCCTTTCTACCCATTAGATCATGTAAAGGTCAATTTGGAATAATGTTGAGGAAAAACATAAGGCCATATAGGTCTCCAAGCAATCCAAGGTACATTTCAAGTCAAAAACAAGTAAGGAGCCTAAAAACATGGTTTGAATCATCTTTGCACCAAGGAAAGTGAGTCGTCCACATTAAACTAGCCGTTGGAAAGGCCAATGTCTTCATTCAAGCAACATTGTGCAAACAAAATGGAATTTTTGACTTCCTAAGGACTCAGGTTAAATTTTCAAGGAATGTCAAGCTATTTCTTGATGGAACATTGTACCCTTTAGACCAACTAGGACCTCCTTTTGTCAAATCAAACCTCTAATTGGTGGGATGTCTCACCTATTTTAAGATTAAAGTAATGTAATGAAATAACTTGTAGTTTGACTTAATCATGAAGCATATTGTGGATGAAAAGTTGGTTGTTTTTTCAAGCAAGAGGAAAGATGTTGAGATCCTAATCTAAAAAAAGAGAAATCTCCCTCCTTTGTAGATCGTTGTGAATTGTTGAGATCGTTTTTCCATAATGTGAAATATTTTCATGAAATCTTTAGTGTTCGTCATGAATTATCTTTCTTGGTTGATTTCACATATTTCTTAAGGCGATTTGTGGATAACTAAAGGATACTATAAAAACTAGTTAGATCAATCCATTTGAAAGGAATCTTTATCACTTGCTAAGGGATGTTTAGGGTTTTACTCGCACATCTCTCTGGTTGGTGTAAGGTAGAGTTCATTTCTTCTTGTTGGGCCATGCCCTAGAGTGCTCCTCACCAAGGGCTTAAGTTTATTTTGCATCATGATAGAGCTATTTGTTGAAGAATTTTCCCTAAGTATAATCCTTTCTAGTAGGGCTTGGTTTCAAAACTTGTTCTTGATTAAGCGCGAGCTCATTTCACTTTTGGGATTCCACCTCCGGCCATAATCCACAAGCATTGATCAACCAACTCAACCGGGGCATCGATTTGACACCACATCCCTAGTTGAAATAAGGTACACTACTTATTCCACCAAACAACCATCTCGTTTTATGAAATTCTAAAATTGTCCTTAATTTTTATTATTCAAAAAGCCCTTAGAATAGAAAAATATATACGTAAAATAATATATAGAAAAATGTAACCATAAAAATAAAAAGTAAACTAGTGAATTTCTTCACTTTTATGTTTATATAAGATTTGACTGATTACATTTTGATTCTAGACTCGTTTCTACTGAAACATGCCACATCGTTTAAACCTTCCTTGTTGAATATACTCTAGGTGATCCACATACAGAGAATTCTTTCATGTGGTGTAATATACCACTATATCGCTGTGGAAATGTTGTTGAGGTGACAATGCTGGCCATTCTCCTGTTGCCACGAGGTTTGGATCTTCCTAGTGAGGATTTGCACTAGGCCTGCAAAATTTTGCGGTAACAAGCCCTTTCAAAGAAATTTTTTGAATCAATTGATAACAAGAAAGGGTTGGAGACAATATGCAATCTGCAATTTTGTTGGTCCCAATCATTCTTAAACAAGAAACCCTCCAAATATGGATTTTAGACCCCATAGTCGTATTTCTAGTTTAAACATTATTGTTTCCTTTCAACCACTCTCAAAAACAAAACATCCCATCCTTTTATTTTCTATTTGCATAAATTTCCAATATAGATCATGAAATATCACAAATCATATTAACCATAAGTCTACAACACTTTCAAATTATTATCATTCATTAGACTTAGTTTCTTTTATCTATTTCCCTGTATGTCAATGAACAATTGACCTACAACGTGTAAAGAAGATACTAAGGTTACACTAGGTATCACTCTTCCATTATCCCTAAGGTCTATCTTGTACCTTCCATTAGCCCTAGGGTCTCACATGTATATATAAGGCATTGTCATTTAAAGGGAGGGTTTGGGTGGTAATACAAATTCATAACTAGAATATGAAATATCAAAAATATAAATGAAAATGGAAAGGAAAGTGAGAAGAATTAGAATATCCATACTTATAATTGATAGTAGTTGATGATGTAGGAGCTCGTTGAGATACGGAAAATACGCCTGTGGTAATCTCAATGCCAAAAATGCATGCTACCCACCAAAATTGGGTGACCCCATAGAAGAAAAATTTCTCCTAGATATCTCTTGAGAAAGTAGTCAATAGCCCCTGACAGCCACCAGTGTAGCTAATACATTGTGCCATTTGATCATCGCTCCCTACATCAGTCATATGTCCCCTCACCCATATTTAGAGAACATATGTTTGAAGGTGGGATATCCAACCCAAAAGCTATGTTCTTCATTGCGCAATTAGGTGCTCATGTTTGTTTTTCCTTGGGCATCCTAGGAATGGATTATTGAGTGACTTGGAAAAAAGGAAGGGCTTTGACCATATTTTTGTTCCCTCACCTCAAATGGGGCAGGTTAATCCTCAATCCTAGTCCCTTGAGATCTACTTTACTCGCCTGTGGATTTACGAAGGGCACTATTTGGGAAACCTTGATTCTGGTAGTGCAGTTGCGTTTTCCCCATCCACATTTTTCCCAAGGGTGTCATCATGGGTTGGGAAACTTAAGCGGGGACCAGGTCCACTAGAGGATCATATTGACACCCCTGGGTGAAGCATTGAGAGCCATTAGTCGCTCATCATGTGTAGAGCATCATTCCATGCCATGGGAACACTCAACACCTTTAGCAGTTTTCTCATTGCCCTACATTATTCACAAGAAGTTGTGCTTGGACCAATGTGTCGTGACCAACTTAACAGTATATGACAATTGATACAAGGCCCAGAAGATGACCGGCTTTATCATCAGGAGACCCATGGGACCAACTTTTGCGCCCCAAACTCATCTTGGGGCCACACATGATGAATTGCATGCAGAGTAAGGAGCCATCCCCTGATTCATAATTTATGGGGCCCCCTCACACTCTTTGGCACCAAGAGGACTCAATGTGGCCCTCAAAAAACCCTACATCAACACGATGTCATCAATTCAACTAGCAGTTGGAAGGTTATTTCATACTTTGTAAAATCTACTTGGTCGGCTTGTGACCAAGGCATGTATTTTGCACATTTCTATAATGTTAGGGGCCTTGGGCTAATAATTCGACCTACTAGGTCTCATATAAATAAAACTCAACTTCATTTGTTTTGGATCATCATCACACTTGGGAACTCCGGCCTTCTTGGCAAATCCGAACTTTTTCTTTGGATTAGTTATTGGATGTCTTGGATGCATTTTGATATTTGGAAATGAAATTCGATTTTTTTTGGAGCTATCTCTTGAATTGTGGATAGATATATCATATTGTCATCTTGTAAGTGCCTCTTGTTGAAGTTTCAATCTTGAAAAATGTCTAATGTATGGAATTGTTGCAACTAGATTAGTGTTATATTGTGCCCTAATTATTGAAGATTTATTTTGAAAGCCATTTGGTTGGCAATTGCACATGCTACTCATAGCATGACATGTGATGAATATTCCTAGTGGATGAAATTTTGTTTTTCCTCCATAAAACTCCATAAATTTGGAGTGGGTAATTGTTGAGGTTTGGTATCTAGGGCATCAATTATTGACCTCCTTAAAGACAATTATGGAAAATATGAAGCATCTCGGACTCCATAAGCCCAAAGTAGAAGGCACTGGTCCAAACCATTGTGTGATCAAATCCTTCTTTCTCCATATTTTCTTCTCCTGAAGTTTTGGTCCCCTCTTCTTGGACGGCTAGCTTAGGGCATCGAGCGAAATTCTCTAGAGTGGAAGGGTGGATTCCAAGGTCATAGAATTCAAGCTTAGGGTCTTAGCGCAAGTCCTCAATGTTTGACAAGCATCCCCTGTGTTTGCATCCATAAAAACTCTTGCCCTAAGTGTGCCCTAGAAGGGAAACCCTAGTTTGCATTTCCTTGACTTGGGGACTTCTTCGAGGGTTGTATGAGCTTTGTGTTCATTGGAACAAATCATAAGAAGCCCTTTCTTCTCCTTGCCTTGACCTTGGGAGTACCTTTAACCGCGATAATTCACAAAACTCTAGATCTCATGCAAGTTCCTTTTAGGTCTCTAACAGCGAACGAAAACCCTTTTAGAGTGCCATACCATCACATAAAGCTTCCCTTAAGAAGTCCTACCTCATCACATAGTACCTCAAACACTAGAACATAAATTAAAGGTGATTGTTTATCTACCGGGAATCCTCCCATTGGTGAAGGTCCGTAAACAGAAGGGGATACTTGTTGTGGTGACAGTGTGACATTGTCCTATTGT
>APFE031708589.1:0-11223 GCA_000404065.3 Pinus taeda
TGTAGGCTGCATAAGTAATTTACTTCAATAATTTTAGAAAATAACTTGATAATATACATTAAAATAAAGTAGGAGAAGTAAATTCAGTTTTGTTTTAGTAGGGGTTCCTTGAGTATAGGAATTTTCACATGGTATTAGAGCATTGATTTTGAAATACGAAGAGAAAATCCAACGTTGAGTAGAGAGGCCAGTAGCTGCATTAGGCAACAATTTGAATCCCCTTGAAATGATTGTGTAGTCCTTGCCAGGAAAGCAGGGATTCTGAGGAAATCTCTCTCCGAGAGAGTTGACAGAGAGGTAAATTTTTTGGTTCATGAGCTTACAAAGGTAGAGGGAGTGATGCAGAGCCTCAGCACAGTGCCTGAAGGGTCCAGTTTTTGTCGGGGTATAAATCCATCAGAAAATAGGGAAGACACATAGAAGTGGAATTTTCACCTCATATGACTTTTCTCACCAAAAGTTCAAATTTGTTCACTTGTCGGGAAGCAGACCAATGTTTCACAGTGACTAGAGGAGTTAATTTGACAGTTTGGGTGAGATGGCAGCACATGGGCTCAGAGATCAGGACAGGTTGGAAGAAGCTTCCAACTATGTCATATGGAGGACCATAATCTTAGTTTTTCTAGAGGAGTATGATCTCGAAGTTTATGTGAAGAATGTTGTGGTTATTCCCATGGACAATGATCAAAAGAAGAATTACAAGACCAAGCAAGCAAATTTGAAGAGGTACATACTCAATCTAGCTTGAGATCATGTGCTCTCACACTTGCAGGGCAAAGATACATCCTGAGAAATGCGGGAAGCTTTGTCTTCAATGTATGAAGGTTCTTCTGAACAGCAGAAGATGTACTTATAACAAAATTTGCAGCGAACATTGATGCATAAGGGAGAAGGGGTTAACTCCTATCTTCAACATCTTATGGACACTAGAGAACAACTTGCTGTAGTAGGGTATACTCAGTCTATAGTAATGGTAAGGACGGCCCTGAACAGAGTCTTGAATGAATGGAAAGTCTTTGTCCAAAGAATATTAGGCAGGGAAAGACTACCTTCATGGGAGGAGATGTGGGCACCACTTCAACAGGAAGAATTAAGGAGGGATTTGGTTAAATTCAACCTTAATGGAAAAAGTGAGAGTGTTATGAAGGCCAAGGAGGAGGTGGAGAATGCAACTCTAACATTGAAAGGACAATAGAAGCAGAAGTGGTAGAAGGACATTTCAAAGGTGAAATGTTTCAGATGTGTCAAGATGGGCCACTTTGCATCCCACTATCCTTTGAAGGAAAAGGATAAGGATGAGAAACATGATCCTAAGGTTTCTCCAGTAAAAATTGAAGAAGATGAGTTTTCCATGAGTGCCCACGCATCTCTAGGAGGGAAATGGGGTGATATAGAATTGTAGTCGAGAGGACTACATGTGGGCAGGATCCTTGAGGAACCCACCTCTTGGATCAATTCATTTCTACGAGAGCTCGAGATTCGACAATAGAGAAACGTACTTGTGTCATATGATGCAGTGGGTTGGTTGGAGAGACAGATGTGGTAGCCTAAGACTAGAGACTGATCACCACAGAGAAAGGTCAGTAGCAATGCAGATGGAACAATGCAAAAGTCAGAAGTAGTGTAGAATATTGAGAGGGTCAGAAACTAGTAGGAGTCATATTATGAAATTCACATGGTATTATGATGAACATAGTTAGTTCAGTCATTTTTGGGTGTTTTTCATTTTCTTCTCTTAGCAACTGAGTTGTAGTACGAATGCAGTGTTAGTAGTGGTAGTGCTAACATCATATCAGATACAACATTTGAGAGGGACTTGTAGTACAAATCTAGCAGTGGAAGTGGCAATGTCATGGACAACAGTATAATAGTAGCACCAATATAGTGTTGGTGGCATAAATTATGCAGGAGAGGAGATGCTTCATAGACATAGCAACATGCAGTTGGACATTGTTGCTAGAGGACATTCCTCGCTAAGAGGGAGTGTTAGCTTTTAGTAGCCTCAGATGTGATCTAGCCATTAAAATCGATGGAGGCTAAGGCACATGAGTTCTAAAGAACCCAAAAACCATTTGGTGGAATTCTTCCTAGATTGTATTTTATTAAAATAATTAATATTTTTAATGGGGCTCCTAAGTCTAAACTTAGGAAAATTAAAGTATTAATGGGTATTAATCAAAATATGAGTGAGAATGTTCTAGAAAGAGGATCAAGTCAAGTTTTTAATCTTATCCATTTATTAGAGACTTAATCTCAATCGTTGAAGTCTCAACAAGAAAATTATAAGAAGGAGGCTTGGGGTTCATTTTGAAAAACACACCGAGAGAATGAATTGATCTAGAGTTTGAAATTTCTAGGTCTAGGAAGCTGACAAATTTGAACTAAGTGATCATTCTGTACCAGAGGGGAAGGGATGGTTTGGGAATACCGGGCACAGAGGTGGAGAGCCACTAGTCGAGGCATCACAACACCTTGAAGGACTGAAGTTGGGCTAGTCTGGGCCGACGCAGGCTTAACACGGAGCCAAAAGGGCCAGCACATGAGGGAAGTTTCCCCCACATAAAAATCCGAAATTTTGTCATGGATTTGCCAGAACAGCTAGAGAATTTTGACGCAGAAGATCTAGGAGGCAGAAGAGACATCACAGGGTTGACGTAGAGCCTGTAAGCTTGAAGCAGGTCTAGCATAGAGATAATCACGGTCAGCCAGGTCTACTACCAGATCAGTCGGAAATTGTCGAGTGAAGTGAGGTAATCTCACTCAGTTTTCTGCCATTATATTTTTCTCTGTAACTGTATTATTGGGAGGGCATCCAACATTGTATTCAGAACTACTACTTAATAATACAAAACTCTCAGAGATGTTGCATCGATTTTCCCGCATTGGGTTTTTCAAGGGACTATTTTGTCCAAAAATAATGGTGTCCTATGTATCTTGTTCTTTGCTTAGTTTCTTGTTTCATGTAATCAAATTAAATTGGTGTAGGTTGCAGAAGTAATTTAATTCATTATTTTTCAAAAAATAACTTGATAATGTATATCAAAAACAAGTAGGAGAAGTAAATTCAGTTTTTTCTCCAGTAGGGGTTCCTTGAGTATAGGAATTTTCACAAATATCACATAAAACATAAGCAAGTAAATGATAAACAAGTAAAATTATAATAAGAATGTACTAGAATAAAACCATCAAAGCACAACCACAAAAATCATCTTTACACATGAGACAAAGGTATCTGGTGGAAACCCTTTCAGGATAACATCTACCCTTGTTGTTACGCTACTCTGAATCTATATTATGTCAAGAAATTGGTCTTTTACATAGATAGATGACTCCCATCAACCAAGAGACTCAACCTCAAATATTATTGGCCAAAATCCATCATCTGAGAGAATTGATTCTACTGATTAACTTGGTAGGCTATGTTCTCACATGGATCTACAAACAACCATCTATTGAAAGCCACTGCAATCAATGATCCTCACCCAACTCCGATTGGACTATACAACACTGATTAGATGGAGAAACTATTCCTTTCACCCATGTTATGGAATCATTGCTCCACTCTCATGAATTCACTGCTCCTCTACTCTATGTGTGCCTATATTTCATTCATTTTCAATATGGATCCTAAGACTCTCTACTCAAATAGACTCGGCTCTATAATACAATATCCAATAGCAATACACCATCAATAAAACAAATAAAATACCACCACAAATATTCTCGCTACTCTAGAAAAATAGTGGCTCGAATCCATTCTTTAAACTACAATATTGTAACCAACCAATAGTAAAAACACAGCTCGCACTCAACCATAACATCAAACCCTCAATAAATTTGCAACAAAACACTATACCATAAACACTAGCAGCTTTGCAAAACAAATGGATGAGTCACAAAAGTATGAGACACTCTACACTTTATTTCATCTCTATTATAAAACTTTTCTTAATATATTGAAAAAAAATCTCTACTACATCTCCATCAACTCTACTCTGCAAACTAATATATATATTTCAACAATCTGCTCCATTCACTTCCATTAGCACTCATACACTAAAGAAATCCCTCTCACAACTTGATCTAAATCATTCCTCCTCTATGTAAGTTTCTCTAACTCACTCTTGTACTAAATCAACCATCATTCATATCCAAAGTAAAGACTAAAAACATTAGGGATGAATTCCACTTTTGGCCTAGGATCAAGAGTTCACAAAGTTGATGAAATCCAACCATAATCATCATTACTTGTGCAATAAAGGTGTTCACACACATTGGAAAACTTAATAAACCAATTCCAACCTTTACCAATTAATTTCAAAGCTTCCAAAAATATGCAAGTCGAAATAGATTTGATGTCAGCGAGGAATCTGAAGATTTTTTCATGAAGAAGATCAACTACATGCATAAGATTGCCTGATCCTGGTTGTAACCACATGCTCAGGCTTGTCTCTAAGTGGTTGGAGCCTTTCAATTTCACACATGAACCTCCATCCATGTGGCTGGGGAAGAGCATAATGAAATACAACGAAACCTCATCTCAGAACCTCTACCACCTGATTGGTCACCTTCTCTAGCTCTTGTACATGCCTCCAAACCTCTGTAAAGCTCAGTAAAACCTCTACATATGGATCAAACATTTCTTCAAAGTGATACTCTCAAATTGACCTAAACGCAAACTATTGTTGGTGCGGGACCCACCAACATTCAAGGGATCTCCCCGATATGAAGTTCCAACTAGACCTCACACCGTTTGGTGTAGGAGTCCCATCTGATATGATGGCCTAGTTGCCATTATCTTAAATATATGCTTTAGCTCTTGCTTGTCAGTACATGAGAGTGGTTTACTTAGTCTTCAAACAGGGAGGTTCATGTGCCAATGAGTTCTTAGTATAACTTGTGTCTAAGTTCTTTCACTGCAGAGGGAGAGGGTGAGAGTGAGTCTCAAGTTGAAAGGGAATAGTCCCAACTTTGTTATAGATGTAGAACATAGCATGACCCACGTAGTTACTGGAAGAGTAGTCCACATAGATGCGGCAGCCACAAACACAAAGTGAACAGATAGCATGTACAACACCCAGTGGAATAGTCCACACGAGTGTGACAGTATTTATAACAAGTTTACGAGAATGAATATGTTGAGTGTCTAGTGGAGTAGTCCACACGGGTGAGACAATGTTAACAACTGATACAACACATTTCCAACAGCATATGTACTAAAACAACCAAAATAGTTCAACTTTATTAATATAGGCTAAAGCAATGTGCATTACAAGAATCCAAAGAATAGTATTACAAACAAATACAATACATGTGTGAAAATGTGTTGGCTTATTAACAGGCTTCTGAATTAGGTGAAAGTTCCAAGGCACATTTTTACACCATTACATCACTAACCTTGATAGTGGGGCGTTGGAGCCACTGCTCACTCCTCAAAGATAAGACTACATACTGTAAAGACTATGTGGGAGGAGCTAAGGTGAAATTATTTTTCATGTACAAATGAAGGGTATATATATCCAAGGGTGAACTTGACCCTTGTGACTCTTCGACTTCCCTCATGATTGTTTGACTTACATGAATCTTCAACTGACATGACTCTCAACTTCGTATGTGGATCTCTTGGAATTCCACGTTACATTACATTGATTACAATAGTCTAGCCCACAGTATTGATGTGGAAAAGATGACTTATGACATGATTTGACATGACAATGCTGGTATGTTCATGTTGATGGTGGTGTCCATGTCGAGCTATAGTGCTACTGAATGATGAGTGTGCTCCCTGTGTATCATAGCTTCACCTACGCATGGAAAGGTGTGGGGAGTCTTCTATGGTCTTGGTGTTCACTTGATGTTACACGTGCATGTATCCCCTTCATTGGTACTTGGCATGCTTCATGTGTTCATCCATTCCTGAACAAGTCTCGTAGCATGCACTCCTTGTTCATCACATTCGTTGTCGCGCATTGTCTCATTGATGTACCTATATCTGCAATCACTCATGATGAGATGACATCAAATCCATAAATCCCCTAGTCTATCATGATGCATCATCTTTCATTTTTGGGTGCAAGTGACTACGAGATAGGACAAGGATTTGAAGCTGTGCAATGCACATTTCAGGCCAGGATGAGGACTCGAGGGCATTGTCAAGAGAAATTGCATAGAGGTCATTGGGAGGCTTGGTTGTGTTGTCTAGAACAACAGTGATATTTTTCAAGGTTTGGCTTAGCTGGGAGGCAGAACTGAACAATTGTTCTGGGAAAGGCAGTGCGGGCAGCAGAGGACACTACTAGTGAAACCTACGTAGATTTTTAGGGGAGGCTGGGAGCGGGTTGTGGGAGCTTCCTGGCCAAAACTACGCAGAACTAGGAGGAAAGCATGCAGGACTTGTCTGTGTAGTTTCGGGCTAAGCGGGGTGTTAGGAAGCGAGTGAACAGTCCACGAAAAGTGCGTAATTTTTAGGAGGAGGAGTAGGTCAGCTGGTAGGGGGACTTACTGACAAAACTGTGCAATTTTCAAAGATAGTGAAGTGATAGGCAGTGAGTGTTTGTCCCTCTTGTCTGCATCATTTCTTCTGTCAGCGAAGGTGGGCATGTTGATAGCTTCTGTGCAAATTTTTGGAGGAGTGAAGACCGGGGTCACTGCTTAGTCAAACTCTTTGATTGACCAACGAGAGGCTTGATGGATTAGCTTGTGGGCAACGTAGACTGATATGGCTTCATGGGAAACTTTTGCGTTGTTCTGGGTGACAGTCAGCTAGGTCAATTCCAAGATTGCGCAGTGAGACTGCTTGGGAGGCAGCCTCAAGCTCTACGCAATTATGGGCAACAATGCTTGGTCACTGAGGCTGAGACTGTGCAGTGCAACTTAGTGAAGGTTCAGCTAATGGAGGGTGTCTGGTCGATAGTTTTTCGAAAAATGGCTTAGTGTTTGAGTGAGTGAACTTGTGTATGCATGACCTTGCGAACACACACTCAACATGACTTAACGACAAGACATCTCGAATAAACAAGACAACACATGTTCAGTGTGACTGACGAAAGGGTGTGAGTGACAAGTGCGACACTTGAGATAGAACATAGAACAACCACGAAAAAACTTGCGCAACATTGCATACAAATTCTTGTGTGAGTATGATATATGCTTACATAGTGAATACAACTTATAAACATGAAGACGGACCTTTAACAAAGCCAGAACATGACTGCAAGCATGACATTGTGATCAACATGCTAAAAGATTTCTGGTGAATGGTCAAGCAAAGAGGGTGTCAAGACTTGACATGCCATCATGGCATGAGCTCAAATGTTTGCAAACATGAAGGAAAAACGAAGGAACACTTTGAAATTAGATGCAGGCTAAAATTTTGGAGGGTGTTACAGCCGCTACAACACTTGGTGGCACACTGGTTGAATACCAGCTTCTCTGTTTCGGTCCATTGACAGCATGGGGCCTTTCTCTATTAGGGAGTATTGAATCATTGTCTAGGTTACTTTGCTTCCCCACTTACGCCATGGATAGACATGGTTACCCCTTTTCCAATTTATTCAAAGACAACAACAATTTTTAGCTTGATCACGGTGTTTCAAAATCGGGAAGGGTAGTTTGGCTCGCAAGTTTAAAATTTTCAGAGTACAAGTTTTCATCTCTAGTGTTTCTCTGCTGCTAGCAGACCTAGATAGTACCCCCGTGGATTCACGCAAGAAAA
This sequence comes from Pinus taeda, assembly GCA_000404065.3. Classification (NCBI taxonomy): domain Eukaryota; kingdom Viridiplantae; phylum Streptophyta; class Pinopsida; order Pinales; family Pinaceae; genus Pinus; species Pinus taeda. The sequence goes on from APFE031708589.1 coordinate 7,715, forward strand.
CACGCATTGCTCCACTGCTAGTGAGCCTGTTGAGTACCCCAGTAGAGTTGCATGTTTCACCTCTCTATGCAGGAAGCCTTTCTCTTCTTTTGTATTTGTATTTTTGAAAAGAGGACTATGTATAGGCACTTAATTATTTTTGGGGTAGAAGATGGATTCCGACTTATTGAGAGTAGAAGAGGTTGTTCCTTCAAAGAAGCGTAAGACCTCTAATTTAGGTTTTCTCATTTAGATTTCCCCTTCTCGGTTTCTACTAGTTGGATGAGCTTGAACACACAGAGAAGAAGTCTGAGTACAAGCATGGGGTTTCCCAGTGTGGACACAGGGTCATGGTTGGACCAAATATTTCCTTACAAACGAATTGTATTTCTCATCAAGACTTCATCAGTCGAAGGTTATAACCAATCACAGAGAAGACGGACACAGGATTGTCCAAGTGATGCAGTGTCACAAGACTCTTTGGATCTCAGGGACATACTCATTCAAAATCCATAACTCAGTAGAGGGCAGCACTTATTGACAAAACCAAAAATAGCATGGTATTAAGCAAACAAAAAAAAACAAAGAAAAAATAAGAAAGAAAAGCGAAAAGATAAAAAATAGTAAATAGACTATGTACATGGCATGGGGAGCGGCCCTGGCCTACTGAAAGTACTGTTTTAAATCTTGGTCGTTGACAGGAAGGTTGTCAATCCTCCCTTCAAGTGATTGTAGATAGTACGTGTGTGGGCCAAGCTTCTCTTGAACAGTATACAGATCAATCCACGGAGACTAGAACTTCATATGCTTGCCTTTGTCTTCATGGGGTTTGTCTCATTTCAATACTAAGTCACCCACATTGAAGTTAGCATTCCCTACAGACTTCTTGTCGAACCATCTCTTGATATGGTTCTCATGGAGTATGAATTTTCTTTTGCTTTCATCCTTTGTTCCTGCAACTTTTGAAGTGTATCCATCCTATGCTGAACTAGCAGACAAGGCTTGCCTTGGAATTCTTAGGACAATTGGAGCACATGGAAGTAAATGTTTGGAGGAAGGATGGCTTATTTCCCATAAACAAGGAAGTATGGTGAAGTGCTCAAAGAGGGTTTGGGTGCTACGTGGTCAACCCATAAATAATTTGTCAAATCAGAGTGCCAATTCGTTGTTCAGAGTAAATGGTCTTCTTGAAAATGCGGATAATGTTTTTATTTGTAGATTTTGCGAGACTAGTTCCCTGCCGGTAATAGTTAGATGAGTGTTTAAGCATGATACCATATTGCAATGCAAAATTGTAAACCTTGAAAAATGAAAATTAAGTTGCATTGTCAAACACAAGTGATACTAGAATGCCAAATTGTGAGATGGTGTTCTCTTGAAGGAAGCTAATGACTTCCTCGTCATTCACTTGCTTAAGAGGAACTGCTTTTGTCCACCACGTGATGTAATTTGTATATTTCAAGATGTAGCAATGTTGTTTCGAAAAATGTGGGAAGATTTCCCCAATGATGTCTAAGCCCCATTGTTGGAACGGTTCAGTCACTGCAACAGGGTGCAGTGGCGCTATTAACCTTTGTGTTATGTCGACGCATTGCTGATAGACCGGGCACTTGTAGGCATAGGCATGTGCATTCTTGAATAATATAGGCTAGTAGAAATTAGCTGGCATCACTTTGTGCGCAGTGGTATTTCCCACAAAATGGCTGTCGGCTGATTCATCATGCAAATCATGCAAGAGCTTCTCTAAATCATGTGCCTCCAGGCACTTGAGAAAAAAATTGTTACTATGCTTTCCGTAAAGCACTTCGTGCACCAAATGATAAGGTAAAGCTTTGAGGTGAAGTTCCCTCTTCTATCTCATGGAGAAGTGAGAAGGTATGGTTTCATGCTCAAGGTATTGGTGCACATATTTGTACCAAGAGTTTCTGCATGAAGTGGGTGGTGCTCGCTCTACATTGTACATCTCGATTTCTTGCTCCCAACCAATGAGCTTTCTTCTTCCTCCTATGCATGGACTACTCTAGCTGCGAGTCTACAAAGGCCATGAATGTTGATAGTGTGAACTGGATTGATGTCAAGAGCATACTCTTGCAATCCTGTCATCATGTTCGCATGTGTTTCACCCAAATCTTGTTGTACAAGTAGTGATTGTATTGTTGGGTGTGGCATGAAGACTATGTAACGGTTCCTTAGCAAGTAGGGTCTGAAGTGTTTCACCACCTTGTATACTATGTATGCTTGCTTTTTGATGGAGGGGTAATTGATTTTGGGTCCCTGCATGTTTGCGCTCATGAATGAGATGGGACATTCGCCATTCATCTCATCCTTCTGAGTGAGTACTGCAACAAGCGAGTCGTTAGAGATGGTGTATAGCAATAAATATTTGTTAAAATTTGGGTTGTAAAGTGCAAAATCATATGCTATAGCCTACTTGATATGGGTGAATGCATTCTTTTCCTTCTTACCCCAGCTATAAACTACATCCTTCATGATCATGTCTTGCATAGGATTCAATATCTGCACATAATCCGAGATGAACTTCTCGAGGAATCTTATCTTTCTCAAGAAGGACTACAGTGCTTTCTTGTTTGCTAGGTAAGGAATTTGTGTAATCATTCAAACTCAATTTGGATCAACCTTGATCCCACTTCTAGCAGTGATGTGCCCAAGGAGGTTCCCCTCAAACACAACAAATAATTTTTTTTTGGGATTTAAGGATATCCCGTATTTTCGGCATTGATCGAATATCTTCTTCAGATGGCATATGTGGTCTAGCTGTTTTCTGGAAAAGACATTCACGTCATCAAGGTACACCACTACGATTTATCTGACAAGTCCACAGAAAGCGATGTCCATGGCCTGCTGAAAGGTTGTGCCTGCATTCACGACCCCAAATGGAATTCTCCTATAAGCGAACATACCCAACTTGGTACGAAAGGTAGTTTTCAATCTATCAGGTTCTGCTACCAGAACCTAGTTATTTCCCGAAAAACCATTGAGATAGGAAAACATTTATGCCCCAAATAATATATGTAAAATATGCTCGAATGACGACATGGGTAATTGTCTTTGTCGAAGGCGTGGTTCAAGTTTCATAAGTCAATGCAAGCAGATCTCTCTGGACTTCTTACGTATAGGAACTAAGTTAGAAACTCACGTGGAATGACAAACTCTGTAATGTTGGGTTGTGTTATATTCTTTCCACATAGTTAACAGGGGGTTTGAGGGGTACCCATAACCCCAAAATTTTGGTTTTGGACCCTATGTTAGGTTGGGCGGACCCAACTATGGTTTTGTGCATGATTTTCGTACATGTTTTTTGGACGCGACGGTTTTCGGTCCATGGTATTGGATCGATGGTTTTTTGGTCCATGGTATTGGACGTGATGGTTTTTTGGTCCATGGTATTGGACATGATGGTTTTTTGGTCCATGGTATTGGATGCTTCGGCATGTATAAATATGTATTGTAACATTGAAAGGAACATAATGAAAAATCAAGCTGGTAGTCTCGGTTTTGAGATCCAATGG
>APFE031708590.1:4632-40367 GCA_000404065.3 Pinus taeda
GATCAGCAAGGCTGGACTGCTACAACAAGCGTTGGACCTAAGGTAAGATCGGAAAACACTTGGTCTCTCATAGAATAACGTGTGTTTAGAGAAGGATTTCTTTTGTTTGGTTTGTTTGTCACTAGAGAGTCTTAGACTCCTAGGGAGGTTAGGTTTGTCCGCAAAAATAACTCTTTCCGCATGACACTATGTATTCCCAATTTCTCAATGAGGGAAAGCTTGGTCCAATAAAAGCATAATGGCGGGTTGGTTGGACACTTTGATGTTTTCAAAACACTTGGGGAGCTGAGTCACTTCTATTTTTGGCCTAAGATGAAGGAAAATGTACAAAGGTACAGGGGTAAGTGCAGGGTATGTCAACATGTGAAAGGGAGAAGTTAGAGTGTTGGATTATACATGTCATTACCCATTCCCAAAAGACCTTGGGATTCGTTTAGTATGGACTTTGTTCTGGGTTTACTGAGAACTCAACGAGGTAATGATTCAATCCTTGTAGTTGTGGACAGATTTACTAAGATGGCTCATTTCATTCTATGTTCCAAAACTAGTGATGCTACCCTTGTGGCTAATTTGTTTTTTGATGAGATTATTCAGTTGCATGGTTTGCCAAAAAGTATAATTTTTTACAGAGACACAAGATTCACTAGACATTTCTGTAGGATCTTTTGCAAGAAACTTGGCACTAAGCTAAAATTTAGCTCAGCCTATCATCCACAGTCTGATGGGAAAACAGAGGTTGTAAACAGGAGTTTGGGTAATTTGTTGAGGAGTTTAGTAGGTGACCTACCAAAGCAATGGGATCATGTGCTAGCCTAGGCTGAGTTTTCCTATAATGACTCACCAAATAGGAGCACATGGAAGAGTCCATTTCAGATCTTGTACGACATACATCCAAGGGGAATTGTGAGCTAAGAGACTTGGGAAAGCTTGAGCATAGAAGTGTTGATGGAGAGGATTTTGCAATAGCCATGAGTGAGTTGCACAAGAAAGTAAAACAAAGATTACAAGATACAAGCAACAACTACAAGCAACGAGCAAATTTACACAGGAAAGAGGTAAACTTTGAAGTGGGATATGTGGTCCTATTTCACCTAAGAAAAGAGAGGTTTCCAAGGGAGAATATAACAAATTTAAAATGAAGAAGATAGGACTTTGTAAGATCCTCCACAAGTTTTTAGCAAATGACTATGAGCTGGAGTTACCTCCAGGAATTGGCATTTCATCCATTTTTAATGTAGCAGATTTGTATCCCTACACAGTTGGTGATGTGGATCAAGCTTCTAGGAATCTTGACCAAGATGAAGGAAAGGAACAATAGTGGATGAAACAAATGTATGTGGCAAAGAGTTTAGAGATTGAATAGATTTTGGATACATGTGTTGCCAAGAAGACCAGAAGGAAAGAATACTTGGAATATGTTGTGAAGTGGAAATACCATTTGATGTAGGACTCTACTTAGGTGGATGAAGTAGCACTACAAAAAGCAAGTCATACTATCGAAGATCTTATGAGTAGGAGCTCATAAAAAATTTCTCTCTTAGATCCTATGTGCAGGTGCATTAGGCCGAGCACATAAAAAATGATAAGTTATTAAAGTCAGACCAAGAGCCTAAGAATGTGATGGATTGGTCACATTCCAAGGCTATAACATTTTAAAGTTTATTTGTGAAAAAAAATATATTTAGTTAATATTAGTTAGGAATATATAGTTAAAATAAATGATTTTATAGCTAGTAAGTAGTTAGGTCTAAAGGAAATTGGTTCACATCCATGAACTCATTTTTTGGACAGTTGCTTTTTTTTTGGGGGAGAGGAGGAACATTTTGACTGGAATTTTTTGGTGTGGGAGAGAGGTACGCGGTTTTATTTTCTCTGTGTGAGATTGAAGTTACTAAACAGCATTTCTTAGACCAATGTTTTTTTTATCGGCAAATCGAATTTGTAAGAGTGTGTGAGATAGTTATTTGCATATGCACTTGTGAGGTTTGTGAACCATAACATTAATATCTAGAGATTGAAATTGATTAGGTCTTTAAATTGTTGTGTTGAATGAGGAATTCATGCACTGTATTTTCTCTATTATTTACATTTAAATGAGATCCTCGAGAGTCACGTTTCAGTTTATCTTCTAATCCAGTGATTTTGCATCCAAGATTGTGTATTGGAAAGAATCATTTACATTGTGGATTCGAGAATACAGAGCACTCTATATCAAGCCAAAGAAGAAACAAAATTCGTAAGGGAAAACTGTCGTCAAATTTGTGGGTCAATTTCTGATCAAAGGAAGATGAAATTCAAAATTCTGGCATCTAGGTTTTGTTGAGAGAAGAGTCTATTTAGTAACTCGTGAGTGATTTTCCAAAAATATCCTTGGTTGGGGAGGGATCTTTAAACTATGTTTTTACAAATTGCATGGCTCAAAAAAACGACTTGTTGCTCCCTTGCACCAATGCTTGTGTTTGCAGAAGTTGGAATTGGAAAAACATTTTTTTGTTCCCTTGTAGAAACACCTCTGTTTGCAGAATTTGAAACTAGGGAAAAAGATTTGTTGTTCCCTTGTACCAACACTGTGGTTTCTTGAGATAGCAACGATTTGTTTTTCCCTTGTACCAACACTATGGTTTGTTGAGATAGCAACTATTTGTTGGTCCCTTGTACCAGCACTATGGTTTCTTGAAATAGCAATGATTTTTTGTTCCCTTGTACCAGCGTTGTATTTTCCTGAGATAGCAGCCATCAATTTTCCTCTAGGGCATCTATTTCTTAGTCTTCTTATGGAGAAATCTTGTTATTTAGCAGCTCCACTTTCATTTCTAGTGGGGATGTACTTGGATCGATCCAAAAAATGAAGTTTGGTGCATTTTTAGCTTCCAAAGCTTGGTTTTCTTCATAAGACTCTGAGTATCCTTGGGCTTGGACATTCTATGAGCCTCATAGCCCTCTTATACAATTTATTTATTTCCTTTGAATGTATTTTTCAGTTGCATATTTTAATTTTGCATTTACTATTCATACTTCTTTTGTTGTAGGTCATATTGGTTAAATGATTGAAGTGAGTTGTTTTGAAGGTTATTTACAGAGTCACGAGCATGACTCATCCTTATAAAAACTTTGAAAATTCATATTCATCATTGAGCTACTTGGATTGGTTTACTAGTTCACAAATCTAAAATTTCTAGAAGTCTCTTGTAGCAAAATAGTAGCAATTTTATATTATTTTTTAGCATATGTTAACGAAGACCAAATTTTCTTTAAGAACTTGATTTTTGTATCTTGGGATTGAATAATGACCTAAAAACTTTGAATCCATGTTTGGGGAGGACCAAGGACCACTTTAGACCCATCCTTCCTTCACTACAAATACAGAACAACAATTAAAATTAGTAGACAAATTTCCACATTTGCATCACAAAGATGTCCTCTTATGTAATGTGTAAGGACTTTGTTACTAAATATAAATTATCTTGAACTCAATGATAATAAGGGAAATTGTTCAATGCAAGTAGATTAGACCTAGTTTTTGAAGCTATCTTCTTAGATTTTCCATTCATACGCTTTAGATCAAGTTTCCTTTTTCAAGCAATTTTTCACAATCTGCAAGTAGAATCTAGATTTGTGTCTACAAGTAGGCTATCATATTCCATCTCTACAATTATTACAATCTTATACCTTCCTGCAATTGCAGTTAGTTAGTTTTTAAATTTGGTTCATGCTCTTTAATTTATGCAATTAGAATAGGGTTGTTTTCCTTGTCTTTTATAGGTTAAGGTTTCCATTTTTGCAATTCATGATATTCACTTCATTGCATTAGATCAACGAAAGAACACATTACATGTTGCACATATAGTGTCGACACATCTTAAGTTTGTACGAACCTTGGGTTGATAATTTAAGTTGGTAGGCTTGGGAGTTGTAACGTTCTTGTTACAATACTAGGGTTCGTCACTTTTTGGAAGCATTGTCGGGGAGGTGCCACAGTTAGCATTGTTTTCTTCCCTAGTTGATCCATTTCTGCAAAACCAAAAAATTGCAATAGGCATATTTCTTTTCAAAGATAGAAAATTGCATTGCATTAGCATTCTTATTCAAAAAAATATATTATAAAACATATATTGATGTATATTTTATTGATCGCTATGTATATTTATATATATATAGTATATATTTATATTAATATATATATATATATTATATGATATATACTATATATTATTATATATTCAACACCAACCCCCCTCATTCGATCACGTGGTGCAATAAGAACCAGATCACCATCCACTTTTGTAGGTAGAATAAGAAGAGGTGCAAAGAAGGTAGAAGAAATGGATGGAGATGATGATAATGAGGAATATCCTCTTGAATTTCCCATTCAATATACTGATATTAGTGTTCATATGAAGAGCATCCCTCCATATTTCCTTCCCAACTTCCATGGTATAGGGTCAGAGAATCCAGAAGCCTTTCTTTTTTAATTTGAAATCCTTTGTAGATATTATGGTTACTTATTAAAAACTCAAAAATTGAGATTGTTTCTAGCAACATTGAAGGATGGAGCTCTTAAATCGTTCATGAATTTAGAGACTAATTCAATATGATCGTGGAATGATATGCAAAAGATATTTCTAGAAAAATATAAAGATCATGATCTTAAAGAAGAAATATTTAGAATGAATGAAAAAGAAGATGAGAGCCTTGAGGAACTAATAGACATATTTATGTATAATGTTAAGAGGGAAAATTTACATCATTTAGGATCTGACACACTAAAACCCCTCCTACCTAGAACAATTAGGGATGAGTGGATTGATATCATTTATCTCATGAGTAGAGGTGATGTATACCCATTATCATTTGAATAAATTTGTGAAATACGCAAGCGCATATCAAGAGTAAGTAAATCAACGTCGAGATTGATAAGTCAAGTTGAGCTTGAAAATTTGCTTGATAACTTTAAAACCAAATTCTTAGTAATCTAAGTGAACAAGTAGAAAATTTAAGAATTCAAAATGAGAAAAGAGAGGATGTTGATATTTGTGTTATCCATGCAAAATCACATGCTACTAAATATTGTCCATCATTACCAAGGTTGAAGGAATTTTACTGTAGAAATTCCTTGTAGATTCAAACTGCTTATATAATTTTCTAAAACAAAAGACTTGAATCTACTCTACTAATCAGTGGAAACAATTAATCGACCAAAAAACCATGAAGCATATAAGAGGAAGAATTCAATCAACACATTATGCAATGATTTCCTAGGGAAATCCATAGCTACAAACCCCTACTATATGTATATTGCATTAGTCAGAAAATATGAGAAGATTACAATCTTTTCTTAAGCTTGAGCAACCTCTGCACTATCTATATTTGTCTCGCTGATTCCTAGACAAGCCTTGGCCAATACTTAACCAATTTTATGCTTGCCCAAGCCCCTATTCCCTTGCATTTTTTCCTTGGTAATTAGCCCCTATTAATTAGGGAAATTCCTCAATTGTACTTGCACAATCCATCATAGGCTGACCTCTGACTTCATGCACCACTTGTACAATTTGGATGATTATACAACTGATAGTACACTGCCCTTGAACTTCAATCTCAATTGGGTAACTCTCAGATCACACATGCATGAGTTATTTATGTCTTAATTCTCAGTTAACTGGTTGAACGCATGAAGCATCACCCCACTATTAGACCTTCCACTAGTTCCTCCATCAGTTGGAACTAGTTTAACTGACTTTAACTCAGTTAAACTGAATTAATTAATTATAACTTAAAATAAACTCAACCAGGGCTCCTATAAAATAGGAGACACTCTACATGACTCAAGTTGGACCTTAAACTCAAATTAACTGAACCAACTAAGTCAAATTAACTTAGTTAACTCGTACATGTTGTCTTGTGATGGAATTACATTTTTTCTCTTAATTTAATTCAAGGGAAAATTAAATCAGGATTTTTCTTGTTGCATTTTCAACACTCACTCTCAACAAGAAAGGGATTATCATATACCCCAATCTTGCCTCTATGGAACTCGAATTTTCCTCTTGACAATGTCTTAGTTAAGATATCTACATCTTATAACTCTAGAGGAATGTACTCTAGCAACATGATCTACCTCTCGACACAATATCTGAGATGGTGATATCGGATGTCAATATGCTTGGACTGATCATGAAAAACTAGATTCTCAAAGAGTTTGATACAACTCTGATTGTCACAATAAATCACTGTAAGATTCATCTGCTGACCAAATAACCCAACAAGGATCTTCCTCATCCAAATAACCTCACAATTTTCTTGACTAGAAGCCATTTACTATGCTTCTCCTGAACTGAGTCCAAATGATCTATGTTTCCTGTTGTACCAAGAAATTGTTGCAAACCCAATACTGAAGATTCCCCCTAATGTTCTCTTCATGTATGATGGACTCCCTACCCAATTTGCATCTATGAATCCTTGAATCTTCACTCATTTTGTCTGTATGTACCAAAGACCAATCTGAGTGGTACCTTTGAGGTATCTCAACACATGTTTAGTTGCCCTCCAATAGAGTTTGGTTGGCTTAACCATTGCTTGACTAAGCTGGTTAACTAAAAAACACATGTCCAGTAGTGGTTTCACCAAGTACATAAGTGAACCCATAAGATACCTGTAAATAGCAACCTCCACTACTTCATCTGAAGTAGCATCTTCCTTCCTCCAATTCCCTACTAGAGGATTCTCCACAGTTTTCTTCTCTCCATGTGGAACTTCTTCAGTATATCATTGGCATGCTTTCCCTGAGAGACAAACAATTCCTCATCTCCTTTCCATAATTCCATACCAAGGAAATAATGCATGAGCCCCCAGTCGTTCATCTCAAATTCTCTTGCAAGATCCTCTTTGCAAGATTTGACCAGCTTCTCATCACCTGTTATAATTAAATCATTGACATATAATACTATAATCAATAATTTACCTTGAACCACAATATGGTAAAGTTTTGCATTTGCGTCACTTTTGGTGAAGCCCAACTTGGTGAGATAGTTGTCGATCTTGGTGTACCAATCATGGGGTGCTTGTTTCAATCCATACAACACTTGCTTGATTCTACACACATGTGTCTCTCTGTTGAAGGTCTCAAATCCTTATGGATTCTCTATGTATACCTATTCCTCAATCACTCCATTGAGGAAGGTTATATTCACATCCATCTGATGTATCTTCCATCCCATCTGTGATGAAAATGCTAGAATAGATTTGATTAACAACACCTTACTACTGGAGCAAAGGTCTCCTCGTAATCAATTCCCTCCAGCTAAGAGAACCGCTTGACCATAAATTTGGCCTTGTGTTTCTCGACACTCACATATGCTACTTTATTCACCTTGTAGATCCACCTGGAACCTACCACTGAATTTTCCTCTAGCCTTGGGACAACTTCCCAAGCAATGTTCCTAATAATGGAGTCATAATCCTCTACCATGGCATCAATCCATACTGGTTTATGCATCGCTTCCTCGAATAAGGATGGCTTAGTCTCTACACTCTCACTCATCAAAGCCATGTAGCCATTGTACTGATCTAATGACCTCCTCTGTCTGTGTCATGATGTGGGTGCTCTCGTATTCTCTCTAGCGTCAGGCATCAATTTTTTAGCTTCTCTTGTGTGCTTCCATCCATCTCTAGATGTCTCTGCATTAGTGGTTTCTTCCACTCTCTGCTCCTCTTCTTGTGGATGCTCCACATCATCCTCAGGTTCTTCCTTTGGAGCTAAAATCTCCTCATCTACAAAAATTTGAAGCTCCCTCTCAAGGGAACATCTCATTCCCTTCTCTTCATTGAACTTCACATCTCTATGAACAAATTTCATCCTGTGAGATGGCAGGTACACCCAATAGTTGTTAGGTGTATCAATGTACCCCACAAATATGCCCAACTCAATTGTCAGCTCTATCTTTTTCCTTGCATCCTTGGTAACATGACAGTAAATTGATGAACTAGAGATCATGAAGTGTGTCACATCTGGTTTCTTCCCTAAAAAAACTTCTTCTGGTGTACTCATCCCGAGAATCTGATGAGGACTCTTTTTCTGCACATATATTATTGTGTTGCATGCTTCAACCCACAAGTGCAATGATAGGCCATGATCATGTAACATCACTCATGCATATCCCATAATAATTTTGTTCTTCCTTTCATCCACCCCATTCTATTGTGGGTTATGGGGTGTTATTAACTCTCATTGAATGCCTTCTGATGCATAAAAGTTCTTGAACTCATTTGACTATTATGAACCAACTCACAAAAAGATAGAAAAGATAGATCAACGACTTCAAAATCAGCCTCTTCGAGGGGGAAACCTCCTTTACATTACACAAACGATTAATTCTTGGATGATGATACAAATGACTAAACCTCTTTTCTATATATAGGAGTCTAACGGGTCACAATATAATCAAATTCGACATAATAATAATAATATAAGGGCACAACAATAAAAATAGTGGGCTTCTATGGGGCACACTAATAACAATATGGGGACAATAGGGGCACAATAATAACAATAAGGGCTACAATGAAAATAGTAATGGTGGAATCACTAGTATTATAGGAACCTAACATGCCCCTCTCCTTCAAAAAGTGTTGTCCTCAGTGCTTGAGTAGTTATGGATGTTTATGTATAAAATTCGCATCCTCCCATGTGGAATCTTCAGCGAGTAAGTTCTTCTACTTGATGAGATACTCTGAAATTGATCAATTTTTTAGCTGTCGAGTTCTTGTTTCTGTGACTACTTCAGGTTCCAATATGATTTTTCCTTCCTCGTCAAGTTCTAGCAATATTGTTTGAACTGGGAGCTTGTCACCTATAACCTTCTTTAAACATGAAACATGGAAAACTCGGTGCACTCGGGAAGTTGCAAGAAGCTCCAATTTGTATGCCACAGTACCAATCTTTTGCAACACCTTGTATGGACCATAATACTCTGGCGATAAATTATTATCCTTCTTAGCTTGCTTGAGGGACATTTGTTTATATGGTTGTAGCCGTAGGAATACCCAGTCACCTACATGAAAACTTATTTCATTGTGATGTTGATCTGCTTGTTGTTTCATTCTATTATGCGCCAAAGTGAGGTTATCCTTTAAGAGTTGGAGAACTTGTTGTTGATGCTCGATGTGATATTCCACTGCTTGAACCTTAGAATTTTATCTTAAATGTGATGTGATGGATGGTGGATGATATCCATTAAGTGACATAAATTGGGTCATTTTTGTTGCAGTATGGAAGGAAGTGCTATACCACCATTCAACTAGAGGAAACCATTTGACCCATTGTGTCTATTTATCAAAGACAAAGCAATGAAGGTATCCTTTGAAACATTTGTTTACTATCTTAGTTTTCCCATCAGATTGAGGATGATAAGATGAGATATGAGCTAACTAAGTACCAAGACAAGAAAATAATTTTGTCCAAAAATTTCGAATGAAAATGGGATCTATGTTGCTTACAATAATCTTTGGGTTTCCATGTAGCTTTTAATTGTTTCCATAAATCAAGTTGAAATTGTATTGGATTTAAATGGATGACATAATGCACAAAAGTGTGCATACTTGGTAATTCTGTCAATTACCACCATGATGACACTCTTTCCTTCGAACTTGGGTAACCTTGTGATAAAATCCATAGAAACCTCCTCCCAACATTGGCTTGGAATGGATAAAGTTTGTAATATACTTGGGGTCTTAATTGTTTCAACTTTATTTTTTTGGCAAACCAAACATTCCACCACAAAATTTTGAATATTCAATTTAAGGCGTCGCAAAAAAATCCTTCTTAGCCCTGTGGTAAGTTTTTAAAAATCTTACGAAAAAGTTGATGTGGGAACTGGAGCTAGGGTTGAAGTTGACATTAGGGTTTTGATGTTGGGAACCATGGCGGGACGCGCAGGGGGGAGTGTTGCTTTCTCCTACAGTCAGGCAATTACAGGAAAAAATAAGGAAGCAGGAAAGCAACATTTTAAAAAACCTCTGGAGAAGGTAGCAGAGGAAAGAGGCAAAGGAACATTGGAAGGAAACGGACTTCAGGAACAAGATGGGGATCAGCCAAAAACATACAAGGAGAAGGAGAATGAGGGCAGCTATGGAAAACATACTTCCACAAGGACAATGGGGGTCTGCAAACCCAAGTCAAGCACCATTCCCTGGGTCATATTAAGCGATCTTGTGCTTCAAGCTCATACGGATCATATGACGGAACATGCGATCATATGAAAATTTATGGGGTTATGGCCGATGGAGAGGGCACTACACGTCTAGATAAGGAGTCATTGGAAGCCAAAGGGGGAAATACACCTACATCTGGGCTCTAAGGGCTTCTTCACAATGGTGTTCACGAGCCTAGAGGATAAGGATAGACTCTACATGCGGCCATGGAAAATGAACTTTGTCCCGGAGTGTGAAACTTTCACATCGATACCAATTTGGATTAGACTTTACTCCCTTCCTCTCGATTATTGGCTACCAGAATCTCTAAAAATAATAGGAAACAAGCTGGGGCATTTTCTAAATATATCAAAGACAACTCTGAAAGGTAAATATACCTCTTTCGCCCGAATCTATGTGGAAATGGACTTATCTGGAGCCCTTCTGGAAGCGATAATTTTAGAGGTATATGATGAAGAATGGGTTCAAAATGTGGACTATGAGCACATCCCATTTAGGTGCCGAAAATGCCATGAACATGGGCATTTATTCAGAGACTTCCCATAAAACACTATGGAAGGGAAGGAAAAAACTATTGAGGATAAGAATCATGAGGGTTTCACCAAGGTTGGGAGCAAAGGGAAAGGGGTTAAATGTTCACAAAAGAAGATGAATGAGGATAGACAGTCGAGACACAATCGGTTCAAAATATTAGAGGAAGAAGAGGGGAACAAGGAAAAAGTCTAGGATAAGGAAAAATTAATCAATGAAAAGGAAAAGGTAGATGACATGGAGGGCATCACGGTAGACAACCAGTAAAAGGATGAGCCACCAAGTTGTATGGAGATAAGCAGGGACCAGGAGATGACTCCAAGTGATGTGGGAACAGAGGACTATGAACTACAGGAGATTCTGGATAAGGAAAATCTAGATCTAGAAAAAATTCTAGAACAAGGGACGACCATAGGAGTGGACTCCCTGCCAAAAGAAGATTATGATAGGGTACAAAAACTCTTTCTATGGAGATCACAAGTGAAGGGAGCTGGGGTCAAAAGAAATCATGAAATTCAAGAGCATAGTGGGGTTGTAATGATGGAAAATGTATAGGCACAATCTTCAAAGAACTCAGGAAGGAAAATAGGAAGTAAAAAACAGAATGAGTTGCTCAACGAATGTGGGAAACTACTGATTAACTCAGGCAAGAAGAAAGATCTCACCAGATACTCCTTTACTAACCTTTCTTAATGAAGCTCATAACCTGGAATATTAGAGGCATAGGAAATAAAAGTAAACAAAAGACTCTTAGTAATAGAATCAAACAAGAAAAACCAGACATGATTTTTATTCAAGAGACAAAATGTTCAATGGAGAAGATTAGAGAAATTCATAAGAAGTGGCTAATCAGATATGAGTATCTAGAGGTTAAGGCAAATAACTCGGCGGGGGGGATTCTCACGCTGTGGGATCCACAAAAATTTGGGATCCTGGATGCTGAAGCATCCAGAAACTATATTTTTGTGGTTTGTTAACCTATGGGTGACAAGGAAGTATACATGATAACAAACATTTATGGACCACAAAAGCAAGCAGACAAACTCAAGCTTCTCATCTCCCTTGAGAATCTTAGAGCAAGACAACCCAATATGCCCTGGATTGTTGCAGGAGATTATAATATGATAAGATCCTTCTCAGAAAAAAAAGGGGGGTATGAGACAGTTAGGAAGAGAATCCTTTGCCTTCCAGAATTTTATAACGAACATGGGGCTAGTGGACACTGAAACAATAAATGGAACCTTCACCTGGAACAACAAGAGGGGAGGGGCTTTTCACGTTGCCTCCAAACTTGATAGATTCATTATTTTAGAGGACCTCCTTCTCACAGGCCCAACCATGACATCTTCTATTCTACCCTTTGGAGGATCAGATCACTGGCTTGTACAGTTGGAAGCCACCTTTATGGGCACACCAAGAAACAAACCTTTCAGGTTTGAAAATGCATGGTTTTCTCATCTTGAATTCACCAGTAATATTGGAAAATGGTGGAGTGAGGATTTGAACATTCAAGGCACTAAAATTTTCATGCTCAATTAGAGACTCAAATACATCAAATCGAAACTTAAAGAATGGAATAAAAAGGAATTTGGGGATATCTTCAAGGCCAAAAGAGAAGTTGAGCAGAAGCTCCAAGAAATCAACCAGATAAACATCACAAAGGGCTTTACCGAGGAGCGACGAAATCATACTAACTCCTTGCGGGAAGAATGGGAAGAGTGATGCATGCAAGAGGAAATTTTTTGGCAGTAGAAATCAAGGATACAGTGGATTAGGGAGGGAGAAAGGAATACAAAATGTTTTCATAAATCCACCATGGCTCACAGGGCACACAACAGAATCACCAAGCTCAAATATTCTCAAGGGATCGAGCTTGTCTCTCACAACGATATGGAATCAATCCTTATACAACACTTCCTCAATATAGCAGAGGAACCTCTGGAGGATAGATCCAGGTTCATTGGACAATTCACTCAATATATCCCTCAGCTGGTCACCAGACAGGATAACCATAATCTTAACAGGCCAGTATCAAAAGAGGAGGTCAGTGGAGTGATAAATGAAATGCAAAATGGAAAATCCCCGAGCTCGGATGGGTTCAATGTAGACTTTTACAAATCCTATTGGGAAACATTCAAACAGGATATTCTTGAGGTCATGGAAGACTCAAGAAAATCTAAAAAGGTTCTAAAGGCTCTTAATACTTCCTTCATAACTCTAATCCCAAAACAGGAAAATGCCATGACTCTGGATGGTTTCAGACCCATAGCCTTATGTAATGTAGTGTACAAAATCATTTCCAAAGTGATAGCCAATAGACTCAAGCCCCTTCTACCGTCTCTCATCTCAGAGGAGCAAACGGGCTATGTGGAAGGAAGACAAATCCTCAACAACATCATCCAAGCACATGAGGTAGTACACTCTCTCAAAAGCAACAAACAATCTGGTATGATCATTCAGTTGGACCTAGAGAAAGCTTTGACCAAAATTGGATAAGATGGGTTATGGTACTCGTCACCACGACCAGCTTTTCTATACTACTCAATGGGGTTCCATCAAGAACCTTCACACCTTCCAGAGGTCTCAGACAAGGAGAACTGCTCTTACCTTTCCTCTTTGTTCTCATGATGGAACGGCTAGGTAGAGCGTTTAAAATGGAAAATGCAGAATGACAAATCCAAGCTATCAACTCACCTTCGATGGAGCGGCAAACACACATCAACAATTTGTGGATGATACTATGCTACAGGGTATACCCACAGTCAGGGAAACTAGAGAAATCAAACACATCTTGGGTGACTTTGCTATAGCAGCAGGCACAGAGGTAAGCCTCAACAAATCCAAAGATTTTTTCTTTAACACCAACATTGCTATTCATAGAAATATTACCAGAATTCTTGGGTTTCAAAGGGATCGGCGTCCTTCCAAGTATCTAGGCATATCGCTTACTAACAAACCTGTAAGCAAGGGGGTGTGGGAGACAATAATTAACAAACTTCAGGACAAGGTCAGGAAATGGACGCACATATCTCTAAATTTGGCAGGGTGCCTTGTACTCACACAAGCGGTGTTCAGTGAATTTAGTGTCCTAAATTGCTACATAAATTATCAATCCGGGTATCGTAAACTGATGAAGTGTAGAGCACTATATGTGCTAGATGACCCTTTAATACCTCACTATTTTTGAGTTTATGTTTGTTTTAGGGTTTTTTTCTTTTTATTCCTAATGTTCTGCAATGTAATCTACAAAATCTTAATCTACTGCTGCTAAGAATCTAGAGAAATGAAGTGAGAGCTAAAAGTGCTTTTAGGCCAAAATTGGAAGTAAAAATTGTAAACAAAAGAATGAAAATACAGCTTCTCTTCTTTCTATTATGATTGTTTCCAAAATATGAACTGAAAGGACTTTAAAACTACTATCTACTCAATTACAAAACCAAAGCTTAAATGAGAAAATGAGATTGCAGCTATATATGATAAACCAAAAATGAAGTACTAGAAATAATATTACTTCTACTATCTAATCTACTTGCAAAATTAAAGCTTAATGAACAAATGAAGATAGAACTGCAGGTAAACTAAGTGAAGAACGAAAAATGAAAATACAATTATTCTATTATGAAAGCAAGGCTAAATGAAGTATTGTTGTCACTCTGCTACATAACTTAGGGAGAACTACCTCCTTATGATAGTAATCTTGAGAGATTTCATCCTTCATCATTCTAAGAAAAGTAAACATGAAGATGCAAAGAAAGTCTCATTCATAAATAAAACATTTCACCACTTATTTTTAGGCTTAGCCTTCAACTGAAAGGGTTCTTGGAAATATCCATTTATATCATGAGTTACTAAACTGATAAGAAAATGGCATTGAACTGCTTAACTCAAAAACTAATGAACAACAATTGTAATGAAAGACTCATTCATAAATACAACATTTCACCATTTAGTTTGAGGATTAACCATCAACGAAAGGCTTTTGGAAACATTCATTTATATCATGAGTGACTACACTAATAAGAAAATGGCATTGAACTGCTTAACTCAAAAACTAATGAACAACAATTGTAATGAAAGACTCATTCATAAATACAACATCTCACCATTTAGTTTGAGGATTAACCATCAACGAAAGGCTTTTGGAAACGTTCATTTATATCATGAGTTGCTACAAACTAATGAACATCTTAATTTAAAATCTAGAAAACTAATGAACAACAAATAAAATGAACTAACTTATTCTACTAAAATCAACTTAAAACTATAGTTAAGATACTAGAAAATAATGAAAACCAAAGGACTATTCTATGCTAAAATAAAACTACTCTGAGTTAGTGAAAAATGACATAAGATGCATGATACACAAAGTTAGAAAATGATTATGAACATGATGAAAAACACATAGTGAAGGTACAGCTAAACTAAGAAAAAGACAAACATAAATAAAAACATGTACCCTTGACCACAGAGGGGCCCTTTGCGAGGTCTCGGATTATCAACTCGGAATCAACACTTCACACACTTCAAGTATCCATTGAAAATAGAGTTGTTATATTAAAACAGAGCACTGAGTTTCTCACACTACAAAGCGGAAATTGCACTATTACATAAGCAAAAACTTGAACTTGTTCTCTGTTCTAAACACTAGTATTTATACGAAAAAATACAATTGTTTTGAAGAGAGAAATCATCTACAGAAAAACATGTAGACAGGTAATGTATGCGAATTCTTGTCTTCAGTTGCCTTGAAACATAAATCTTCTAATAGTGGTTATTGGATTCTGTTTGTGCAGGTGGCAGATGAGGTCCTTAGCTTCAGGAGACTGCCTCAGATCCATTACTGAGAATCGTGCAAAAACAGAGTGCTACTAGCCATAGGTTTCTTCCGTTGATTTCCCTTTGACCAGGGTCCTCCTCATCGATCTTGGCCAAATGGATAGGATACCATCCATGCTCTAACGTTTTCCCAGCTACCCATGTGGTCTGTTTCCTCTCTTGACACCTGTAACCTACAAAAGCGTGGAGATGGCTGCAGAACAACCAGTTAGCTGCGGAATGTGGATGTGTTCCGTAACTGAAAAACAAAAACCTACTCAAATAACAAACATAACAATATAACTTGTAAATCACTGAAATATACTCCTTGAGGCAATGTGTAATGGATTTTGGTGATTGAGGAATGAATTTTTCATGGAAAAACAAAGGAAGAAGGATGATAAAGTTACTTAAGAGAGACGCATTTTTGGAACTCAACATACCCCCACTACGAGACTATTGCATATCCCCATGCAATCAAAATTGTAAACACCCTCCTTCTACTGCATCTACTTTGAGACTTCAACCAAAACATCCAACCTTTTCTTGCTTCTCTTTGCTGCAACTGCCATCCTAGGCTTCCTCATGAGGAATCTATATTTGAGGTTAATGAGAGCCCGGTTTAGCTTCTCGTTTTTCCTCTTTAATTTTATGTTCTTCTTATGCCACAGACCCAAATGAAGCATGATGTTATCATGAATGATGTTATCTAGCTTGTTTTGTTCTTTTAAAGCTTCATTTTGCTTCTGAATATGCCTATTTATGACCTCTAGCTCATAGATTTCCTGCTTAAGTGAGCTAATCAGAGTCTCTTGTGATGTAGCTGCCTGATCAGTGTTGGATGAAGTCCCTTGATCTATTGATGTATTCTTTTGCCCCAATGACTCAATATAATCATAAATCTGTTGTTGGATTGCGTCAATCCCTGGAGAGAGTCTCTTTGGGCTGCTTTCAAAGTTTTTCTGAGTAGAGTGTTGTGGGATCTGCTCAAATGAGATGTTATCTTGAGACTGAGTTGGATTTTCTTCTGCCAAGTCTATGAACTGAGCCTATGTTGATTTTTCTTTAAGAACTTCTCCTCAAACTTTGTGAGCCTGTGATTTCTTTCTCTACAACCTGTCTTCTTTTCCCCTTCTCCTTCTCTTTCTTGAACTGTTCCTTGATGTTAACTAATCTCTCAGAAAGTAATTTCTCATCTTCTGATGAAGGTTCAGGAGTATTTTTATATATTTCCTCAACTTTTCTTTTCATATTTCTCCTCCGTTTTGTATTCTTTATGATCTCTGTTAATGCTTCAAAGAGAGGATCTTCTTCACTATTTTCTTTTTCTAAAGTTGTAGGAGTGTTTT
This sequence comes from Pinus taeda, assembly GCA_000404065.3. NCBI lineage: Eukaryota > Viridiplantae > Streptophyta > Pinopsida > Pinales > Pinaceae > Pinus > Pinus taeda. The sequence continues at coordinate 21,534 of APFE031708590.1, forward strand.
GAATTGTAAGATTGGTTTTCCTTGTTCTACTCTTTTTCATTGGACTTCCTTCAGGTAATTATGGTGGATCTTGGAAAAAGTTTCTGATCAAAAAGTTCTCCCATGTGTCTCCTACACTCTTTACGTGATATTCAACAAGAATTTTTATGAGACCATGATGATAAAGATGAGGTTCTATGTCTTCCATTTTCTTCCAAACATTAGTTGCCATTCTCCTTAGACTATTCAACAGAAAGAATGGGAGATTGATGGTTCTGTTTTCAAGAAAATTCATCAACAATCTTATGTGATATACATACATGGAACCAAATCTACACTTGCATGTGATAAATTTTTGTATAATTAGTAACATGCTACTCCATTTACCCTTAAGTGCAAAGATGGGAATTCCTCTCTTAAAAATTGAAGTGTCCATACCTGGGTTTTGGAGAATGACTTTCCAAGTTTCATCATGGAATTCTTTATTCATGAACCACCTCTCTCCAACCTTTGGTAGCTCGGTTGCTGTAGCAATGAAAGACTCGGTCACAGTAAACTTTATGTCACCAATCTCCACATCCATCCCATCAAATGATCTAGCAAATTACTTGGTGATTTCTTTATGATGACCATCGAATTTTTCAATGAAGCTCAACCAACTAGCTTTCTTCAATATCTCTTTCAACTAAGGATAACCTTCCATATATTTCACACTTATAGGTTATGCTCTTACGATGAGACCCATAACTCCTTTTCTTCAAATTTTATTCACTGTATGCATGTAGAAGACTGTGTAAACAGCAGTGGTATATGGAAGCAAAAATAGTTATAGATACGGGAATGAAATAACAGAGTTTGTGGAAGGAAAACAGTAGATGTGGGGATGAAACATATAGGGTATATGAAACAGGGAAATCGTATGCATGAAATAGTGCAAAGGATGTATGGAATGGAGTGGTTACATACGTAGACTATGTGGAAAACAGAGTAGTTGCTTATACACAGAGAGGATCAAATATAGAATGGATGATTGCGTGCTCAATGTATCTGAGTGCTTGTATACATAAAAAGGTTGCGAAAGTAAAATCAATGAACTCGGTGTAATAAAGGAACAGTAGGGTTGTGAAGAGCCGTATCCAATTGGGTTACAGTATCTAATTAGTTGTTAAATAGGTGTGATGGAGACGTACAGTGAAGTATGAGTTAAAATTGGAGATCAAATCATGAGACCGTTAGGCATTAAAGTCAAAAGGCATGGTGGAATAATCACAACAATCAAATTGCATGATGACAAGTCAAGGAGTAGTGTGATTATACAAATTATACAACTTATGTTCTATATTGCTATTTGAAATAGGTTTTTATTCTTACCTCTAGAACCATACCTTTCCGCTTGCTAACCTTTTGTTGTTTGCTTTTTCAGGTGCTTAGATGTTGATGTGTCTTCAAAAAAAAATTTCCTCCTCCAATACTTGCATATAAAATTTATTATGAACTGGCCTTTTCATTTTTTTGAGCTAATGATCAAACTGTTACTGCAGAGTCAGATTGGCTACAGAATAGGATCAGTTGCAGCACTGGAACAGTTGCAGAACATGAGAATAGCTGCGGAATGTAAAACAAAGAGTAAAATGTGACTTTATGAATGAATGAAATGGAGATGATTGTGTGGATGAAAATATGATGAAATGGAAATGAAAAATGGATATGGAAGAAAAGTTGAAGAAGAAAAAATTATTGGTGGAAGAATGCACAATGAGTCACCATTTTTTTTGGAAAATATAGGGTGTCAGAATCTTTTGATTTTCACCCCGTATTTTCTGTATAAGCATGCCAATCAATGATTGGTTTTCAACCTTATACAATTTTTATTTTTTTTATGACAAGAACAAAGATTAAGTTGGTGGAGAAGAAGGATTATTCTTCACCAACTTCATTTCAGAATTGTTTTGAAAGATCTTGATGAAATCCTCCTTGGAGATTGGTTTTTGATAAATTTTCTACCTATGACCATTCACAAGGAGAGGAGTTTCATTCTCATCTATTGTTCTAATTCTTACTGCTCCATTACTGAAAACTTTTTCAATCTCATATGGCCCAAGCCAATGATTTTGATCCTTGAAAATCCTTAAACTTTGAATCAAATAACAGTGCCCAATCTCCATCTTGAAACCTTTTGTCCTTGTTGTACTTGTCATGCCACTTAGCTCTTTTTTGCTAAATTAGACCAGTCCTTTGAAAAGCTTCTTGTCTGATTTCATTAAGTTCATTTAATTGCTCCAGACTATGCTTTTGAGCTTCTGATAAATCCATCCCCAATTGGACTACCATCTTGAAGGGTTTAACTTGGAACTCTATGGGGAACAGGACTTGCTTTCCATAAACAAGTTCATAAGGTGTATGTCCTGTTGTGTTCCTCCATGTAGTTTTATAGGCCCACAAGGCTTCAGGATGCCTTTCTACCCAATCTCTTCTATGTAGATGCATAGTCTTGGTGAGGATTCCTTCAATCACTTTATTCGTTGACTCCACTTGAACATTTGCTTGTGGATGATAGGGAGTGGATTTCCTATGCTTGATATTGTACTCTTCCATAAGCCTCTCCATCATTTTGGATGTGAATTGAGTTCCTTGATCTATCACAATTTCTCTTGGAACACCAAAGTGAGTAAATATATCCTCAAAAGGAAAACTAACTACAGATTTTTCGTTAGCAAAAAGTAATGCTCTAGCTTCTACCCATTTGCTGACATAATTAGTGCATACCACTATATAATTTTCTTGCTTGGATGGAGGATTAATAGGTCCAATAAAGTCTAAATCCCATTTTTCAAAGGGTTCAATAAGTACCTGAGGTTGTAATGGCATCTCATTTAAGGGAGCAGGTTTCCCTACCCTTTGGCAGTTGTCACACCTTCTGACATATTCTTTAGCATCTTTGAAGATACATGGCCAATATTATCCTAAAGAAAGGAATTTATAGCCTGTCCTCTTGTCAGCAAAGTGTCCACCACATAGCTCGTCATGACATGCTTTAAGAATATCAGGAATTTCATCTTCCCTGACACACCTTCTGATCATAAGATATGGCCCTATTTTATACAATTCATTAATGATCCATGAATATCTTGCACTATTTTGAATAATATTTCTTTTCTCTCTGGGAAATAAATGTGCAAGTAACTTCCCTATAAACAAGTAGTTAGCAACATCTGCAAACCAAGGAGATTGAGTAGTTACTGCAAATAGATATTCATCAGGAAATTTATCCTCAACTGGTGACTCTTCTTTGATATTCTGAATCCTGGACAAGAAATCAACAACTGTGTTTTATTTTCCAGGTCTATCTAGCACAGTAATGTTGAATTCTTGCAAAAGTAAAAGCCATCTTGTAACTCTACCATTAGTAATATGTTTATTCATAAAATATCTAATCGCAGTGTGATTTGTATGAACAAAAGTTTCATAGCCTGTTATATAGTGTCTAAACTTGTTAATTGCATGAACAATAGCTAAGAACTCTTTTTTAGTCACAGTATAATTCAAGTCAGTGGGAGTAAATTTTTTACTTGTATAATAAATGGCATAAAGAATCAAATATTTTTGTCCCAATATAGCTCCTAGAGCTGTATCTGAAGCATCTATAGAAATATGGAAAGGAAGCTTCCAATTTGGTCCTCTCAAGATAGGTGCTTCAGATATTTTTGCTTTGAAGGTTTCAAATGCAAAATGGCAATCAGGATTCCACTTGAATTCACAATCTTTTGTAAGAAATTTGAATAGTAGAGATGCTACTTTGGTAAAGTTTTCTATAAACCTTCTATAATATCCTATAAATTCTAGGAAACTTCTAGCATCTTTTTGGCAATTTGGAATAGGTAACTTAGAGATGACTTCAACTTTTGATTTGTCTACTTTAATCCCATCTCCTCAAATGTGATGTCCTAAAACAATACCTTATGTAAACATCATAAATCATTTTTCATGGCTTAGTTAAAGGTTTGTTTCTTTACATCTTTTAAGGACTTTTTCCAAATTTTCCAAAGCTTCTTCAAATGTGTTACCATCGACTATAAAATCATCCATATGTACCTCTACACAATCATGTATTAGATCAAAAAAAAATCCTAGTACTGCTCTTTGGAATGTTGCTGGTGCATTACATAACCCAAAAGGAAGCACTCGGTAAGAAAAAGTTCCCCATGGACAAGTAAATGTGGTTTTATCCTGATCCTCAGGTGCTACCTAAATTCGATTATAACCACTAAAACCATCCAAGATTGAGAAATACTTTTTCCCTGCTAATGTATCTAATACCTGATCTATAAAGGGCAAAGGAAAGTGATATTTCAAGGTTGCTTTATTCAATTCTCTGTAATCAATGCACACCCTCCATTTCCCATTCTTTTTAGGCACAATGACCAAAGGAGAAACCCATTGGATATGTGAAATTGGGTAAATGAGGTTCACATTGAGTAATTTTTGGAGCTCTTCTTTCACAATCTCCCTAAGATTTGGATTCTTTCTTCTTTGAGGTTGTCTGATTGATCTACTGTTTTCCTCAATATAGATATGATGAATACAAGTCTTAGGATCAATACCTTTCATGTGAGTATACTCCCATGAAAATGCAGCAGAATGTGTAATATCTTGGTTAGCTCTCCTTGTTGTAGTTTCTCCAAGTTTTTGTTTATGTTCAATGTTCTCCCTGGAAAGATTTCAATTGAAGAGCTACCAAACTCTTCCATAGAATAGAGAGACATTTGCCTAGATGACAAGTATTCAACATTAGATTTTTCTTGGAATTGTGCATGATCATATTCTAAAGATGTTTCAAAACTTTCCAATGTGTTCAAAATTTGACTATATTCACTAATTTTTGATTTAGTAAAGACAAGTGAATAACATCTTCAACATCGATCCACTCCTTTTCATCTATTTCTGTGATTGTTTTTGCTAGAGGATACAAAGTAAATTTCTTTGTTGAATTACCATCAGAAATATACATGTTACCAGATCTACAACTAATAAAAGCATCAGTTGTGGCTATCCAAGGTCTTCCTAAGATGAGTGGGTGTCCTCCTAGATTATTCTTGGGAGTTAAAATCATAAAATCCACAGGATATTCCCAAGAATCTAAGGAGACTGAAATTTCTTCTAGCACACCATCTGGTTTGATTACTGATCTATCTGCAAGTTGCAGTAAGGTAGGTGTGTAAATAAGGTTAGGAAGTTTAAGCTACTCCATAGTCTGTCTACTCATAATGTTTATTGTTGCCCCTAAGTCAGTCAATGTGTTTGGAATTTCAATCCCATTTATGTGTGTCTTGACAATTGGACTTCCTGGATCTACATATTTCTACATGGCAATCTTTCCCATCATGATATCTGCTATTTTTCCTACCAAGTGAATTCTTTTTGTGTCTCTTGGTTTTCTTCCTGGTCTTTTGATGCTCAACTCCTTTATTGTCTTGGCTAGAATTGGAATTTATCTAATGGCTAGTAACAAAGTAATTTTGATACAAACATTCTTCAAATCATCTAGGAAGACATAATTGGGCAACAAGATCTGTTTTTCTACTCCTCTATCAATTTGTAATCTCTCAGGAAAAGGAGGTGTAGAAGTAGATGTTGGTTGCTCAATGATAGGAGTTGTGTTTATTGACTCTTTTTGTTTCTCTTTTTGAATTTTTTGGTTTTGGAGGGATGTTCCCTCAAAACTTTTATTGACTTTTAGAGAATCCTCCTCATAAGCATATTATTCTTGAATATCTATAGAAGGTTTTTCCTTTTCTAATATCCTACCAGATCTAAGTTGAACATCATTAAGATCTAGAGGAGCAATCATATAAGTAGGAAATTTTTGTCCTTCTACCATATAAGCATTCTCAGGGTTTTTACTATTGGGGTTTGGTAATGGTTGGGTTGGTAGTTGATTTGGTTTTTGTTGAAATGGAAGTAAGAGTTGAGGATTTTGACTTTGTTGTGGAGGTTGTTGTGGAAATGGCAATGAAAGGCGAGGGGTTTGATTTGGAAGTTGTGACTATTGATTTTGCTGTTGATTTTGTGGGGGAGGATAGCTCTGATAAGATGGAGGATATTGATAATATTGAGCAAATATCCCATAAGGATTTTGTACCCCTTGTGCCCATGGTTGAGATTGATACTAATTTTGAGGTTGAGGCCAAGGTTGTTGCAAAGAATTCCAATTTGGTGGGGCTAAAAATACATTGGATTGTTAAATCCGTGATTTTGTTTCCCCTGCCATGGTCTTCTTGCAACAAAACAAAAAGGTTATATAGAATTTGGGATTGTTTCTTCTTGAAATACAGCCTTAAGACCTAGGATTGAAGGACAACCCTTGGTCTCATGACTTTCTGAACAAATCATACAAGTTTCTACAATTTTTGCATCTGGAGGGCATTCCCTTAGAGCATGTTTCTTTTTGCATTTTGGACAAAATATGGCTAAAGCATCAACCTTTGTTTTCTGCTTGTTTTGGATTTTGAGGGTGTCTATCTGCTCACTAAGGCTCCCTAAAATATTAGTTTTAAACTCATCAAGCATATTGCCAATTTCTACCCTACTTACAGATCCGGTTGTAGATTTGTTTGCTCTAACAAGAGAAGGATCTTTTGGTCCTTTCCTAGTTTTAGATTTCCCTCTTGAGAGATGGACACATAGTTCTGCTATGTCAATCAATGGAAGTTGAGAGATGTCTCCCTTCCCCATCATGTTAATAATATCTATCCATTCATCTCTAATGGCCTTTAACAAAAGAGATTTCAAAGTTTCTTCATCTAAATTGTTCATTTTTGCTCTTTTCAAATTGTAGTTGAATCTCTCAAGCAAATCCCCTAAGTTTCCATCTTCCTTTTGTATCATTTTGAACACTTTATTCGTATGATTGGTAGGCATACAATAATCCAAATATATATCCAAAAATGCTTGTTTCATGTCATTCCAAGTTCTAATGAATTGAGTGACTAACCCCATAAACCATTTCAAAGGAACCCCTTTTAGTGTTGAAGGGAAAAATTTGAGTTTTTGAGAGTCTTCTAGATAGTCATAGGTTTTGTACAAGACTTCAAATTCAAACAAAAATGTTTCAGGGTCCTCACTTCTCAACCCATAAAAGTTTGGGAGGACAGATGGTGAGATGTTTTTCATTGTGGTATGTGTTTCCTCATCTACTATAGGGAATCCAAATGAGTTATCTATTTCCCTATTTCCTCTGCCTCATCCTTTGTTACCTCTACCATTGTTACCTCTACCTCCTCCATTGTCTCATCTACCTCTCCCTCTACCCCCTCCTCCAAATAGTGAGAATTCTCCATCTTGTTCTTCTTTTGCCATTATAGTTGCTTCAGATTCCTCTGGTTCTTCTATTAATGGATTATGGGAGAGAGTTTCTACTTCTTACTCTTCACTAGGTATTCCTACTTCTTCAACTACAATAGGCTCCCGTGTTGACGTTAAAAAGGTCTTCTCTCCTAGGTCTGTTTTAGTAAATGAAGTGGGAGAATCTTATAGCTGAGTTGCTACCCCTTGAATTCCAAGAATTCTAAGGCTAGGAGTATGAGTCTGGGATGGAGGTGTATCTTTCCTAACTATTGGTGGAGTAGGTGGAGTTGTGAAAATCGAACTTCTACCCCTAGCTATAAATCTACCCCTAGAATCTCTTTCTCTATGCATGTCATTGTTTTTTTTGTTGTTTTTTATTTATTTATTTTTTATGAATGTAAGAGATAGGCTACCTAGTTACACTTCCCTGGCAATGGCGCCAAAATGTTCAGTCAATTTAGTGTCCTAAATTGCTTCATAAATTATCAATTTGGGTATCGTAAACTGATGAAGTGTAGTGCACTATATGTGCTAGATGACCCTTTCGTACCTCACTATTTTTGAGTTTATGTTTGTTTTGGGGTTTTGTTCTTTTGATTCCTAATGTTCTACAATGTAATTTACAAAATCTTAATCTACTGCTGCTAAGAATCTAGAGAAATGAAGTGAGAGCTAAAAGTGATTTTAGGCCAAAATTGGAAGTAAAGTTTGTAGACAAGTGAATGAAAACAGAGCTTCTCTTCTTACTATTGTGGTTGTTTCCAAAATATGAACTGAAAGGAATTTAAAACTACTATCTACTCAATTACAAAACCAATGCTTAATGAGAAAATGAGATTGCAGCTATCTATGATAAACCAAAAATTAAATACTCGAAAAAAGATTACTTCTATTGTCTAATCTACTTGCAAAATTAAAGCTTAATGAACAAATGAAGATAGAACTATAGCTAAACTAAGTGAAGAACTAAAAATGGAATTACAATTATTCTACTATGAAAGCAAGGCTAAATGAAGTATTGTTTCACTGTGCTACATAACTTAGGAAGAACTACCTCCTTATGATAGCAATCTTGAGATATTTCATTCTTCATCATTCTAAGAAAAGTAAACATGAAAATGCAAAGCAAGTCTCATTCATAAATAAAACATTTCACCACTTAGTTTTAGGATTAACCTTCAACTGAAAGGGTTCTTGGAAATATCCATTTATATCATGAGTTACTAAAATGATAAGAAAATGGCATTGAACTGCTTAACTCAAAATCTAATGAACAACAATTGTAATGAAAGACTCATTCATAAATACAACATTTCACCATTTAGTTTGAGGATTAACCATCAACGAAAGGCTTTTGGAAACATTCATTTATATCATGAGTGACTACACTAATAAGAAAATGGCATTGAACTGCTTAACTCAAAAAATAATGAACAGCAATTGTAATGAAAGACTCATTCATAAATACAACATCTCACCATTTAGTTTGAGGATTAACCATCAACGAAAGGCTTTTGGAAACATTCATTTATATCCTGAATTGCTACAAACTAATGAACAACTGAATTTAAACCTAGAAAACTAATGAACAACAAATAAAATGAATAAACGTATGCTACTAAAATCAACTTAAAAATATAGTTAAGGGACTATAAAGCAATGAAAACCAAGGGACTATTCTACGCTAAAATACAACTACTCTGAGTTAGTGAAAATGACATAAGTTGCATGATACACAGAGTTAGAAAATGACTATGAACATGATGAAAAACACATAGTGAATGTACAGCTAAACTAAGAAAAAGACAAGTAGAAATAAAAACATGTACCCTTGACCACGCAGGGGCCCTCTGCAAGGTCTCAGATTATCAACACGGAATCAACACTTCACACGCTTCAGGTATCCATTCAAAAAAGAGTTGCTATATTAAAACAGAGCACTGAGTTTCTCACACTACAAAGCAGAAATTGTAATATTACATAAGCAAAAACTTGAACTTGTTCTGCATTCTAAACGCTGGTATTTATAGGAAAAAATACAACTGTTTTGAAGAGAGAAGTCATCTACAATAAAACACGTAGACAGGTAATGTATGCGGAATTCTTGTCTTCGGTTGCCTTGAAAAATAAATCTTCTAATAGTGGTTGTTGGATTCTGTTTGTGCATGTGGCAGATGAAGTCCTCAACTTCAGGAGACTGCCTCGGATCCATTACTGAGAATCATGAAAAAACAGACTTCTAGTAGCCATAGGTTTCTTCCGTTGACTTCCCTTTGACCGGGGTCCTCCTCATCGATCTTGGCCAAATGGATAGGATACCATCCATGTTCTAACATTTTCCTAGCTACCCATGTGGTCTGTTTCCTCTCTTGACACCTGTAACCTACAAAAGTGTGGAGATGGTTGTGGACTAGTTGGTTAGCTGCAAAATGTGGTTGTGTTCCGTAGCTAAAAAACAAAAACCTACTCAAATAAAAAACATAACAATATAACTTGTAAATCACTTAAATATACTCCTTGAGGCAATGTGTAATGGATTTTGATGACTGAGGATGCATTTTTCATGGAAAAGCAAAAGAAGAAGGATGAGAAAGTTGCTTAAGAGAGAGGTAGTTTTGGAACTCAACAAGCGGTTTTGCAGGCAATTCCAATTTTCATGCTCTCAGCTCTTCCTGCTCCTAAAGGTATTATGCAACAGATTTAGTATTCAAAGGGATTTTCTGTGGGGCAGAGGTGAAGAGAAAAAAAATTCGGCTTTAGTAACCTAGGATAAGATTTGCAAGCCCAAAAGCCATGGTGGCTTGGGGCTTCATGAGCCTGAAACCCTCATTAGGGTTTGGGGAGCCAAACTTTGGTGGAGATGGATTAAGGAATCGACTTCTCCCTGAGCTAAGCTTTGGAAACAAAAATATGCCAAGTATTGGTAGGAGAAGGACCATATTAGAATGTCAAGGCAAATCAGGGGCTCCCATATTTGGAATCTGGCCTAGGAGAATAAAATTATCGTTCAGCAACATAGCTTCTAGGAAATTCGAGCAGGGAATCTAGCAAGATTTTGGGAGGAAAATTGGCAACAAGAACCCAACCTATATAGGGATGAATTGGTAGCTCACAAGATAGAGACAGATAACAAAGGGCTAATTATGGTTAAATACTTCTGGGACCAGGATAGGAATATTGGAAAATGGAGGAATTGGAAGGATCTAGGCTACAGTGATGAGAGCCCATTGAAGATCCTGGCAAGAGCCCTCACCTAGGAGCTAGAACATAGAAGGATTATGGTATCCTCCTTATCTAACCAATTAAGATGGGTAAAGAATGCCGAAGGCAACTTTAACCTCAAAGAAGCTCAACAGGAAGTAACAGGTTTTAACAATCTGAATCCTAATCAAGTCTGGAAGAAACTTTGTCAAAGCCCCCACTGGATGAAAATAAAGTTATTCATCCGGCTAGTGCATCAAAGGAAAATATTAACCTAGGAGAATCTCAAAAAGAAAGGATTTATTGGTCCCTCCCAATGTTACCTTTGCAGTTCTCAAGAAGAGACAATGGGGCACCTTCACAACCTCTTTCCTCTCACATCAAATGTTTGGGACTGGGTGACCTCAATCTTTAGGCAAATATATAGGGATAGTCTCAGCATTTCCAATACTTTGAAGAATTGGTGGGTAAACTTCTCAGGGAATGAAATTATTAATAAAGCTCGGATTCTGGTTCCAGGCTTTGTTATCTAGAATGTCTGGAAAGAGCACAATAATCAGATCTTCAAAAACAGAGCAAGCGAGCCCCAACACATAATTGCCCATATTTTGACGCAGCTCAAAGACATAGCAAGAAGTCTGTTGAGAAATCTTCCTAAGGATCCACCTCAGCCACAAGAGGTGAGCATTATTCTGCATTTGGGTCTCCAGTCTATAAACCCACAAGGCTTAATCAAGGGAGTAAGCCAAATAAATGCTAATATTAATATTTGGAAACATCCTCCTCATGGCTTTCTAAAGGTTAATATAGATGGAGCTTCTAAAGGCAATCTAGTGTTAGCTGGCTTTGGAGGTGCTATAAGAGATGAAAAAGATCAAATAAAGAAGATCTTCCATGGCCACTTGGGTAAGGCCACTAACAACATGGTGGAGCTCATGGCACTAGAACAATGCTTGGAAATTTTGTTAGATTAAAATTTGCATAATGTCATCATTGAAGCAGACTCTGAACTAATAATTAAAGCGGCCAAGAAAATATGTAATGGTACTTCTCCATATAAATTTTCAAAGAATTGGAGGCTCTTGCAGATCTTTCACCGTATCCACTCCCACCTACAAACCTTAAAAACTGTCAGCTTTGTCCATGTGAAGAGGAAATCTAACATGTTAGCGGATTTCTTAGCGAATGAAGGAATCACCATTTGGATAGGGATTCCTGGTATGATTGGGATCTAGTTCCCCAAGGAAAACTGGTGGAGGATTTTCTCTGTCAAGTAGAAAAAGATATGGAGCTATGGGTTCATAGGTAGGACTGAGGAGGTTCAGAAGACAGATGGGTAGACAGAGCATCCTAAACTGTCTACCCTTTTTGGAGATGGGCCGCAATTTACAGATCAATATTCCTTCGAATGTGTGGCGAGCGACCGACGATGGAAGTATCACAAGTGTAAGCGACCATGGAACAAAACATTATGTGGAAATTTTTATGGTGTTTTGGGTTTGACAGAGATTTTGGGAAGATGGCACAAGAACCACTCAATGCACGAGATCAACGGCTACTGCTGGGAGAAAGAGCGCACTAGTTATTCCGCAAGGTGGGGTTTTCTTAAACCACAAGTGGTTTATCAAACGGGGGATAAGTGGTATCTGGTTTTTTTTAGGGAGGCTCCGATGCCATTCTTCGATTGACACGTAGTAGAGAGAGGTGAGAGAATACCGTTCTCATCGAGTGGTTATCCCTTGTGAAACTTGTCCACTCGATATCACCATAAACCATTGGATCCTCGTGGGGAGATCAACAGTGTAGGTTCAATCGTGCAAATTGGCTTGGTGTTTTGGACACGAAAAAAGTGCAGAGGGCTGGCATTAAGTCTTAGTCGGGTCCTTAATAAAGGTTTAGGTGTGGATCTGATGTGGGCCCGTAATCTGTGCGTGTTCATTGGATCCTGGCTGGTCGAAACATACGGTTTGCGGCTCTACAAGCTTACTGGAATGTCTAGTTGGTATTTTTAGTAGTCTTGTGGACCCCCACCTGTAACTATTTTTTTGTGTGAGCATGGGTTCTTTCAGTGCTAGAAAGCTCGACCAAATGGTCTACTGCTTGCATTTGTTGTTAGGGCTTCGCATGGTTTGGGATGCGTGGTTCGAGTCTTATTCTTCTTAGCTGCCTGTGGATCTCTCATGGGGATGGAGTCGCTACTTGTAAATTATGTATTACTCATTAGATCAATAGAAGGCCCTACTCTTACCTGATCAAAAAAAAAAAGTTTAAAAATCTTAAGTGCCCTCCGAAGCGAGAAGTGTGCAATTCCATAAGAATATTATGTTTGAGTTGGAAATTCTTACATAGGTATAAGCCATCTTTGTACCATAATGAATCATTTTTCTAGCTAAATGTATGAGGCATACTGGGATCTTGTTTTATCCTTTGAATGAGTGCCCACACTTCTTCATCATTCTTCCATTCATCCCTTGCTTCATTTATTTAATCTGGTTGGATAATAGAAATGGCGCAAAGCAATACTTCCACATCCTCATCCTTTCTTAAGAGTGCATCTACCACGACATTTTGCTTCCCTTTTTTGTAGATGATTTCAAAGTCATAACCAAACATCTTTGTGACCCATTTTTATTGCTCTTCTAAAGATAATTTTTGTTCTAAAAATTATTTAAGACTATCGTGATCCATTTTTACCTTGAAGTGTCTTCCCATTAGGTAGGTTCATCATTTCTTAAATGTATGTAGTATTGCCAACATTTCCTTCTCATAAATAGCTTTGTGTAAATACTTTCCTTTGATTGGATGACCTTCGAAAGCAATGGGTCTTTCTTCTTGCATTAAAATAGCACCAATTCCATTTCATGAGGCATCACATTTCACAATAAAGGTTTTTGTGAAGTTTGACATAGCTAAGACTGGTACATGGCACATTTCCTCTTTAAGATGTTCAAAGGCCCTTTTTGCTTCTGGAGTCCATGAAAATGAATCTTTCTTCAATAATGTTGTCAGAGGTGTTGCCATTCTCCCATAATTATTAACAAACTTGCAATAATACCCTGTCAACCTGAGAGATCCTCGCAGATACTTTATGGATGTGGGGATTTTCTATTCCTGAATGGCTTTAATTTTCTAGGGTCTACCCTAACACCTTCATGAGATACAATATGACCCAGATATTCCACCTCTTGTACTCTAAAGAAAAATTTGGAGCCTTTTTCATATAATTGTTTCTCCTCCAATAGTTTGAGCACCCTGTCAACATGTTGAACATGATCCTTCCAAGACTTGGTGTAGATTAGTATATCATCAAAAAATACTAACACAAATTTTCTAAGGAAGGGTTTGAAAATGGAATTCATCAAACCTTGAAATGTAGAAGGTGCATTGGTGAGGCCAAAAGGCATGACCAAAAATTCATAATGACCCTCATGAGTTCTAAATGTTGTTTTTGAAATGTCTTCAGTCTTTATTCTGATTTGATGATACCCTAAACGAAGATCCAACTTGGTGAAGTTAATTTGATCCATGCAATTCATCAATTCATCCAATAATTCATCAATGACATGAATGGGAAATTTATCTTTAATAGTGAGCTTATTGATCTCCCTATAATCTAGACACATGTTCCATGATCCATCCTTCTTGTGCACCAATACTACTAGAGCGGAGAAAGAACTTTGACTAGGTTGAATTATGCCATACTCTAGCATTTCTACAACCATACGTTCAATTTCACTCTTTTGGGCATAGGGATATCTGTAAGGACTGATGTTTGGAGGAACATTTCCTGGAATCAAATGAATAGCATGATCATGATCACGAATAGTTGGGAGACCTTTGGGAGTCTCAAATACCTTGGAATGATTGTCCAAGACTTTTTGGATATCTGGAGAAACAGATGATTTCGATGTGGGAACCTCTAGCGAACATAATTGTGAAATTACGCGTCATTGTTCTTTCTTTAGAAGATTTTTCATTCCGTTGGAGCTGATTATCTTTCCCAGTTTCCCTATGATACCCCTTAATTCAACTTCCTTTCCTTCCGAACAAAATTTTATGAAAAGTTCTTGAAAATTAAAATTTATTGTACCCAGTGATTGTTTCCATTGGACTCCTAGTACAACATCAGCACCACCCATTGGAATGGAAATCATTGGGCTATTCAATACATATTCTCCCATGGATAGCTTAATATTATGGCACTTTCCAGAGCAATTTATGGTTCCTCCTCTTGAAACCATCACTTGACACTCTAGTGTTGGATATAGGAAGCAATTCAATTCCTTGGCTCTCTTACAATGAATAAAATTATGGGTACTGCCCAAATCAATCAACACTATTACCTTTTTCTTCTTGATATGTCCTTCTATATTGATAGTTTGAGGAGTGGCAATTCCATCCGATGCATTACAAGATATGGTTTAATTCATTTCTTCTTTCTCTAGGGTTTTTTCCTGGTGTATATCCTCTTCTTCTCATGTTTCTTGTTCCTTTTATTCCTCCTCTTCACAATTTTTGCAAAATAATTTCTTCTCGACACACTTACAACCTTTAGTGTATTTGCTATCACAACTATAACAAATCCCTTTTGCTCTTTTTTTCTTCCAATTGTTGTGGTGTCAACCTTGTACGTTGTGGAAGGCTAGGGGAATCAATAATTACATCTTTATAGTTGTGAGTGGTAGGCTTCCTGGTTGCCATAATTTTTCTTTCCATTTTTCTTGCCAACCTAAATGCCTTCTCCAATGAATCAGGTTCCCAAAGGTGATCCTCATGTTGGATGTTATCCTTTAAAGTCCCTATGAAGACATCAATCATATGCTTCTCTGGAATATCTTTTACCCTTATATTCAAGTTTTGGAAGTCCTCAACGTGCTCCATCATTGAACCCTTTTGTTTTAGATTTATCAATTGGCTAAAAAAGGTGTTTGTTTCTGTATCCTCATAATGTGCTATCATTTCTTTCGTAAAAATTTCCCAAGTGAAAATTTGTTTACAAGAGCAAAGCCATTGATATCATACAAATTGATTTGGTTCCAAAGCTAAAGTTGCAATGCATACCTTTTGTGTGTTTTGTACATTATGGATATTGAAATATTGTTCCATTTGTAGTATCCATGTTACAGGATCCTTGCCGTCAAACTTCCTCATATCGATCTTTGGAACATGGTGGGTCTTCAATCCAATGTTAGAGTTTATGAAATCATTATTAACATTTCTTTTGTTATCATCATGAGTTTCCTTTACTACCCTTTCATCATTAGTAAACATTTCTTGTAGCAACTTTGTAAAATGTGTCTTCAAATCTTCCATTTTTCTTTCCATCTTAGCTTCCACGCCTTTCTTTAAACCATCCATCTTAGCTTCCACGTCATTCATCTTAGCTTCCATGCCTTTATTTAAACCATCCATATCATCTTCCACGCCATCCATATTAGCTTCCACACCTTTCTTTAAACCATCCATCTTAGCTTCTCTTACTTTTTGTGAGAGTGAATTTTGTTAGACTTGGTATCGTAGTTTTGATATATCATGTTGAATTTCTTCCTCTTCTTCATAAGTCATGCTAGAGATTTCCAATTTCTTGCTAGGTGT
This sequence comes from Pinus taeda, assembly GCA_000404065.3. NCBI lineage: Eukaryota > Viridiplantae > Streptophyta > Pinopsida > Pinales > Pinaceae > Pinus > Pinus taeda. The sequence continues at coordinate 37,653 of APFE031708590.1, forward strand.
TTCCATTTTCTTTCTTCGGGGCATCAATTAATGATAATTGTGCTTCATTATGCCCTTTGAATTACTTAAAGCTAATTTTTCAAACCAAACTTATGCAAAAATTTTAAAACTACACACATTTTTTCGCTTTGTAGGAGCTCGATATTGAATCTGATGTATCCATGAAATTCCAGATCTCCAAGGTATGAAATTGTGAACTGTGGTAGCCCTCTGAGTCCTCTTTCCAACACCCTCAGTCTGATAGAAATTGGATTCTCGAAGAAATATTTATGCCCAATCTCCCAAGATGACCTGATTATACACTTTTTCATTAGAGTGAACTTGTATGAAGTGCCATGTGTCACTGTTTCAACCTTGAGAACTAAAAACGATGCAAAGAAAACTACAGTATATTCTCTTTCTGTAACTTCTTATGAAATTTCAATCTGATACTCAGAGAGAAAGTTATGACGATTTTCCCAAGGTCACATGTTTGGGATGTAATTCAAGAGCCTAAAAAAACCCTAACATCCTTATATTATATCTCCAAAAATATATGTGAGACAAGATCTAAAATTCAGAGCTAAGGATCATTGAGATTTCGTCTCAAATGGGTTTTTTTTTAATTTTGAAATGTCCCATAAAAAATCTATAACGAAAATTCCACGATGACCTATTTGGAGCAGCAAAACCCTAGAATCCAAACCTCTGATACCAAATGTTATGAACCAACTCACAAAAAGATAGGAAAGATAGATCAACGAATTCAAAATCAAACTCTTCGAGGGGGGACCTCCTTTAGATTACACAAATGAAAAATTCTTGGATGATGGTACAAATGACTAAACCCCTTTCTATATATAGGAGTCTAAGGGGTCACAATATAATCAAAACCGAAATAACAATAATAATATAAGGGCACAACAATAATAATAGTGGGCTTCTATGGGGCACACTAATAACAATATGGGGACAATAGGGGCATAATAATAACAATAAAGGCTACAATGACAATAGGAATGGGGTAATCACTAATATTATAGGGACCTAACATCGACACATATTCTCTACTATTATCGCTTTTGAGAGCCTTCACTTCCCTACCAGTTTCTTTCTCAACAAGTGCTTTAAATTTACAAAATTTAGAGAACATTTGATATTTCTTCTACATGAAGAAAACCTGGCACTTACGTGATAAATCATCTACAAATATCACATAATACCTGTGTTTGGTTGTGGAGGCTATTGAGAATGGTCCACACACATCTGAATGAACTCTCTCAAGGATCGCTTGTGCTCAACTATCCTTATCTTGAAAGGTGGATTTTGTGTGCTTCCCCAATGTACACCCTTTACATGTATCTCGTTGCTCTAGTGCACCCTTGGGAAGTCCTGTAGAAATATGTTGCATGATATTCAATGCTCCATGGTGCAAATGGCCCAATCTTCTATCCCATAATTCATCAATGTATCGGTTGTACACCTTCTCTACTTTCGTGCTCAATGCTACACAATCTTCTACATCTAATTTGTAGAGATTATTCACCCGAACCATGATCCGCTTCACCTAACCTATGGCTATGTGACGCATGAAATCCTTTCCTTTTCTATATATCACATCGTAGTCATAGTCTTCTAACATATAAATTGAAATTAAATTCTTCTTCAAACTTGGAACATACATGACATCTTTTAATGTGAGAGGAGAACCAGACTCCCTTTGAAAAGTATCAGTTCCACTTTTGGTCATGTTATACCTTCCATCATCTCCCACCTCAATGTGCATCTGGAGGTCCTTCTCCTCCAAGTCACTAAAAAATTATTTGTTGCTCGTCATATGGAATGAGGCTCCATTATCCAGATATCACACACTAACCATCACGGATGTCACCATACATTAAATGAGTGTGAAATCCAACTCAAATTGTGAAGCTATAACTTCACCTATCGCTCCTCCTCAGGGCTTCTTGCTGGAATTCTTATGTGGACACTTCATGGCATAGTGTCCCAGCTCATGAAAGTGAAAACATTTAATCTTCGACAAGTCCTTCTTCTTGTTGCCTTGACTGGAATCCCCTTTGAATTTGAATTTCTTCCCTTTCCCTTTTTTTCCTTTCCATCCAAGGCACAATTATCCTCATCATCATGCTTGAATGAGGTTCCAATCTCCCAAGATGACCTCCTTGTTCCTTTTTTAGAAGCTTGTTGTGTGTGGAGCATGATTGTTCAGAGGTCTTTGTTTTCGGCCGGATGTATACCCCAGGAAGTTTGTACACCCCTCCACGCGGGGGGGTGCGGGGGGGACTTGTCCCCCCCACGGGGGTCTAGGGGGGCCGATCCCCCCCGGTTGGGGGGTCCAGGGCCAGAGGTCCCCCAGTGGGGGCTCGGGGGCAGTGCCCCCGAAGCTAAAACCAGATGTAAATTTTCCTTGTAAAAGTATAGTAATTTCTAGTCAATCTGGGCCGTTCATGAGGCAGATGATCTGACGGTAGAACTTATGTTTAGTTTAGGGTTTTTTTCCCTAGAAGGCAACCCCTCTCTTTGTATGAGGGCATTTTATTTGAGGATGTGTATATAGATGTGTATTCAGTGTGTGAGCGGAAAATAGAGAGGTGAGACTGTGAGAGAAAACAGAGGATATTACAGCGGATTTGCTGCAGGTTGTGTCTCTTCATTTTGCTGGATAATAGAAAGGAAGGACTGGTTGTTCGGGGTGGACGTAGCCCAAACTAGGTG